>JBBPBS010001102.1:3877487-3889562 GCA_037974835.1 Cicer judaicum
TATTTATATCATTTTATAAATGCATATATTTTTTTACTTTCATACTTTATTTTGTCATTTTCTTTTATACTAAATTATTAAATAATCAACTTATTTATTATTATTATTATTATTATTATTATTATTATTATTTTCTCTTTCATCCATCTTTCCTTCATTAATGAATAAAATATAAAAAGGATAGAAACTAAATTGTCCTGATTTAATTTTCTTAAAGACGAAAAAATTTATTTAATTTTTACATGGCTAAAGTGAATCTCTATTTTTAACTAAATTGAATCTTTATTTATTTAGACAAAAATATCCTCTATTTAGCAGAAGGTTCCCTGAAAATACTTGATATTTTTATGATAAAAAGAAAAATGCCAAATTCACGATGGCTTCACGACTTAAAAACAAAAACAAGTTGAAGACCACGAGCATATATAGTAAAAACTACTTGACTAATGATTGTAATATAATGTCAAAATCCATTGATACATTTAATTTGGACCAAACTCTTATCTACAGACAAACCAAAATCCTATCTATATATATCCAATTATTGGCATTGCAATATATCAACAACAAATAATAGTGATAAAGAGAAAGCTCAAAATGTCTAGTAACAGAACATTATTAGAGAGTGCAGGGGAATGGTTTGAATACAATGATAAAGGTAAATGGTTAAATGAAATGAAAGGTAGCATAAGTTTAATTGCTCAAATAATTGTTACTATGACATTTTCACTTGCCACTAATCCGCCGGGCGGCGTCGTCCAAGTTGGTCTAAATGACAACGCCTTTTGTTCCGGTTTAGTATGCGCCGGCGAAGCCGTCATGGCTACAGTGAACCATAATAAATATTTAGGATTTATGGTATGCAATACAATTTGTTTCATTGCATCAATAAGTGTTTGTCTATTGCTTGTTAGTGGAATTCAAATCAAAAATTCATTTTCAATATGGCTCTTATCAACAGGAATGTGTGTCTCACTCACAAGTCTTGCTCTTACTTACTTGTTTGCTGCTTCTATGGTCACACCAAACTCTATTTGGAACTCTATTGCTGGGAATGCGTTTGGTGTTGTTGTTATTGTTTGGGTTTCTATTGTTGTAATTGCTATTGCCATTTATCTTATTGTTAGGTTCTTTGTTAGGGGTCTCAATAAATGCGTCAAATGATGTCTTTTATTTTTTATTGTTAGCAATTTAAATTAATTGAGTCCTTGTTGTTTAAGTGTATGTCACAATAAATGTTTTTAAGAGTATCAAAAATTGTGTAGTTATATTATGGCAACATTAGATTTCGCTTTCAAGAAGAGTGTTTATTGATTTCTGGAGAAAAATATTATGTTAATTCAGTTTCTTCATTGCTTCGGCAATTTAAATTATTGCCTTTGTCTATGATTAATTTAAAGTATTGCCTTTATTCTCTTCATTCAAAATCATTTTATTAAAATACTATGTTTGTTTTATCAAGTTAACTATAAGCTTGAGTTACTGTATACACTCTTGGCTGGGAAGGAAGGTGAACGTAAACTTAACAGAGGAGTTTTGTCAGCAGAACGTAGATAGACTCTGATTTGGATGTGAACTCAAGATAGTTTTGATAAAAATCAATTATCTCTTATAACTTTAACTATTTGTAATTAAGGGATCTGTCATTCCTTTATCCAAATCACATTGACTTCACATCATGAACTAAAGTTGTAGATATTAACTTTTTTAGGACTAAAAAGTGGGGGAAATATTTTACATCAATTAAAAGTAAAATGGATAAATTGTCATTTTAGTACATGAAAATATACAACCATGTCACTTTGGTTTCAAAAACTTAAATTAGTTATTGAATCATTAAAATAGTAATTGAAATATACAATTTACAATTATAAAAGTTTTTATAAGATACAACTTACTATCAAAATAATCTATTACCATTATGACACTAAAAACTAAATTGTGTGACATTTTAATGATTTAAAGAATAATTTAATTTTTGACAAAGTCAGATACCAAAATAAAATGATATTGTCCTACACTTTCAAATACAAAAATAATAGTTTATTCAAAGTAAGATATAACAATTTTATAATGATAAAAAAAATTATTTAACCAAATCTATAAATAAAGAAACAAGTAAGTGAAAACAAAGATGTCTACTTTGTAGTATTCCAATTATGTTTGTCATCATTATCTGAATCCTCCTTCAAGACTGTAAAATATATAGACTGGGTCAAATTCCACAAACTGACTTGTAGGTCCCTTATGAGAAAATAATTCAGATTCCCTTATGAGAAACTTCAACTTGAGGTCCTCGAGCTTACAGCAAAAACGTACTACTTGACTAATAATTGTCATATAATGCCAAAACATTTATGAATACATTTAATTTGCACCAAACACTTATCTACAAACAAACCAAAATTCTCTTTATATGCCAAAGTTAGACAATTTCAACTGATCATAAAAAATTAATCAATTAAATTAATAGTGATCAAAATCTCAAATTAATGTCTAGTTTTAGAAAGTTCTTAGAGTGTGCAGGGGAAAAGTTTGACTACAAAGATAAGTTTAATTGCTTCCATAATTGCAACTATGACATTTTCACTCAAGACAAAAGTTTGGTATGTAAGTTCAATAAAGTTTTGTATGGACTAAAACAGACCCCAAGGGCCTGGTTTAAGAGACTCGGATGAGCCCTCATTCAGTATGGCTTCACTACTAGTAAATGTGATCATAACCTCTTCATTCTACACTCCACCTCATTTACGTTAATGGCTCTTGTTTATGTTGATGATATCATCCTTATTGGGAGTTCCCTAAATCAAACTCAACATTTTATTAAAATGCTGAACTCTGAATTTGCACTCAAACAACTAGGAAACTTGGACTATTTCCTTGGAATTGAGGTGACTCACTTAGCTAATGGCTCTTTACTTTTTTTCTTAATCCAAATATATATATGTGACTCACTTATCAATGGTGTCCAACAGTAAACTCTCTAGATTTGGTTATGACTAGGTGCCATGTTCAACTCAGTTTCGCTTTATTGTGGAAGCATTGCAGTGTACAACCCTCACCATACCAGAAATATTATTATTTGTTAATAAAGTATGTCAATTTTTTGCTCAACCTCTTGAAGATAACTAGAAGGCAATCAAAAGAATTATGTATTATCTAAGTGGTACCCTGAATCATGGTCTTCTGCCTCAACCAACACATTGCATCAGCATCTATCTTTGTCATAATCTCATCTCATGGTGGTCAAAGAGACAACCTCTAGTAGCACGGTCAACAGCAGAAGTTGAGTATAGAAGCTTGACACAACCTGCAGCATAAATTCTTTGGATACAATCATTGTTAAAAGAGCTTCATTGCAAGTTCAAAACTCCCCAACTCCTACGTGTTAACTTAAGCACAATTTGTCTTGCACATAACCCAACTATCCACAATCGAACCAAGCACATGGAACTTGACATCTTCTTTGTAAGAGAAAAAGTGTTGAACAAAAGTCTCATTGTCTTTCATGTTCCAGCTTAAGATCAATGGGCAGATGCATTAACAAAGCCTCTATTAATTTTTGAGTCGCGGACTTTGTCGCTCTCTTTAAGACATTTTGCTACACTGTCCAAATTATACAAGACAGACTATTAACCACAAAGTCTCCAGGATAAAACAGTTCAAATTCATTGTATCGGAGTTCCACTACACCATAGAAAATCGTTCTAGAATTACACCCTCAATATGGTGGTTAAAGTCACTCACAATATGGTACTATGATCACTCTTAAATCAAAAGTACTACGACACAAAATATCGCTCTAAAAGACTACGACACATAAACCGTTACAAAAGATTACGGCACAAAAATTGTTCATAGTGGTATTAGGACCATTAAAAAATCGACGGAACTACGACATAAAAACCGCTCTAAAAAGATAGTGGTATTAGGACCACTAAAAAATCGTCGGAACTACGACATAACAAATATTCTAAAAAAATCAAATGGACAACGGTACAAAACTGCTCATAAATATCGAAGAGATAAAAATAGGAGAAATAAATCGAAATCAATTGAGCAAAATAAAAAAGAGGAAAAAGAAAAAGTTTGATTATATTTTAAGAATTACCTTTAACTTTTCACTTTAGATATATCACCTATTTTCATTGATCTGACCCTTGTAGAAATATTCTGACATTCAATAATTCATTCACGTTGAACCAAAACCCAAATTTCTATTTAGCTTTAAGGTTCCCTGAAAATAAAATGCACCATCTAAAATGGAGCACATGAATAGGCATCAAAATCAAAACAATAATGAAGGAAATTGGTTGGAACAAATACAATTAACATCCCAGGGGGTGTTTGGCAATCAAACACAAATACAGAAGATAATTATTTCATACAGGAAAATATAGCTATGGTTAGTTTGAGAGGATTTAATCTTCTCTTAATTAGACACCTACTCGTACGGGTAAGTAACAATAAAGTAATATTGCAAAAATTTAGAAAATTGATTAACAAACCTTCTTGATGTTTGTTAATCATATAAGTTTTTAATCAAATGTCAAACAAAATGCATATACATAAAAAAAAAAAAATGAAAGTTGCTTTAATAGAATTCTTAATCACTTAATTCTTTAAAACATTTCTTTATAAATCAAATTAGAAGTTGTTTGTTTCTTTCCTTTTTGCATCAACAATTATAATCTTCAAAAAAATTCGTGGTATAAACCCTTAAAACTACAATGTATAGTTGTATATGTGAGAATACAAATGATGGATTAATTATAATATGCTTCATCTCGACTTTTTGAAAAAAAAATTATCAAAAGTAATTGTCTCTGTTGAAATTTGTACAAAATTATAGGGTAGGCCATATCAACGAAAGTCTAGGGTATATACACCTTTTTTTTCCTTGGGTACTTTCAAATATAATTTTTCCTTCAAGTATATATTTTCTTATTTGGTAACCATCAATTGAGTACCATTATACAACCACGAAGTCTGATCATGTTTCTCAACAACACCATTGACACAATGTGTTTAATAATAGACACATTACAAAATTTGACAAAACACGATTATAGTGCGAGACAGGATATATTTTGGTTTCCCATAAAACTTTTCATTTGATGTGTGGGTATTTTACGTGTAGAATAAATGCGCATATAGACTTTACAAATTCGCTATAATAGTTTAATGACATTGACGATCCATATATTTCTTATAATTCTCTTCATTAGCTAAAGAGACTTGTTATATTTTCTATAATAATTAAATGATATTAATTTTTTATATATTAGCTATAAATTATAAAATACTTATGTTTTTTAATGAAGACAAAGACTAAGGATAGTGATCAAATTGCAAGTTTAAAAAGAAATCAACAATCAAGTCAACTATAGTCAATATATTAGAAGTCTTATAATGTAAGGTAATGCTGCAATATAATATTATTATATTTCAAATGTACATATGAACCTTTCATTTTTAACATATGCACCAAAAGACTTTTTAAAGTGTCAAAATGCATGAACAATGTTTGAAAATAAAGTTTTTGACAAAAATCAAAGTTGTATTCGACTACGACATGTTGTAGCCGAATACAGACTCAAGACAGTAGCTAACACTAAATATATCTTTTCTAATGCAAGATGGTATAGCTGAATACAAACACTAAGTCAGTAGCTAAAACTGCACTTTATATTCGATTACGAGATGGTGTTGTCGAATACAAATACTAAGTCAATAGCCAAAATTGTACTTTTGTATTCGAGTACAACATGGTGTAGCCAAATACAAAACCAAGTCAGTAGCAAAATTCAATCATTTGTATTCGACTAAACTCCTACTATAGCCGAATACAACTACGAAGCAATACAAATTTTCAGTTCAGATTTCAACTTTGATCGTTGCATATGTTCATCAAACCTCTAGGAACGAATGTCACTTATTTGAATTGATGCTAAGGAGTATAAATACTTATTAGATTTAGATTTAACGAATCAATCTTTACATCAATCTTATAACAACTTTAAACAAAATTTCTGAAATGTTTGATTTATTCAAAGTCTTACTTTTATATTTCAAGTACAGATTTACATTGTCATATCATTGAGAAATGTTCTCTATTGTACTTGAAATTATATTAGACTGTTATCATTGTACTCTTAAAGATGTATTTTATGTTCCTAAAGTTAGGAAGAACTTGATTTATGTACCTTTACTTAATAAATTTGGTTTGAAATGTGTATTTGAGGGACATAAATTATTCTCTCTAAAGGTGATATGTTTGTAGGGAAGGGTTACCTCTGTGAGAATATGTTCAAATGTAATGTTGTTAGTAACTATAATAATAATATGATTTCTGCTTACATTGATGAATCTCGTGATTTATGGCATATGCGACTAGGACATCTTAACTTTAAAAAATGGAATGATATGATGAAATCAAATTTAATTCCGACTTTTGATAAAAATTCAAATTCATATACTACTTGCATGCTAACTAAAATCACAAGACAACCTTTTAAAAGAGCTGAAAGAATATCTAAGGTATTAGATTTAATTCACTCTGATGTATGTGATTTACATGGTTGGCCTACAATTGACGGTAAAAAGTATTTTGTCACTTTTATTTATGATTGCTCTAGATTCTGTTATTGTTTATTTAATGCACTTTAAGAATGAAGTTTTACATAAATTTAAAATATTTAAAGCACAAGTAGAACTTCAACACGAAACTTTTATTAAGTGTTTTAGAAGTGATAGGGGAGAAGAGTTCTATCATCCTGAGTATTTTGAGTCCAGTAGTATTGTACATCAAATAATTACACCATATTCTCCACAACAAAATAGAAGTGCAAAAAGGAAAAATAGAGTATTAGAAGAAATGGTGAATGTCATGTTATCCTATTTCGATTTATCTAAAGGTTATTAGGGTGAAGTCATGCTAATTGCATGTTATTTACTAAATTGAGTTCCTAATAGAAGGAACAAGATAACTTCATATCAACTCTAGAAGAAAATAAAACTCAATCTTAACTATATAAAAGTTTGGGGCTGTAGAGCAATTGTTAAGGTTCTTGAACCAAAAAGAAAGAAATTGGGAGAAAGAGGAATTGAAAGTGTATTTTTGGGTTATGCTGAAAATAGAAAGGCCTATAGATTGATGGTTGTTGAATCTAATAACTTGTATCCTATTAACACAAAGATTGAGTCAAGAGATGCAATTTTTTCTAAAAATATATTAAACTTAATTCCACTTCCCAAGGAAATTGTACGTTCTAGTGTACAAAATCTAGAAAATAATGTATCTAATAATGACACTTTGACATGTTCATAACCTAGAAGAAGTAAAAGAGCTAGAAAAGAGAAAAATTATTGAATAAACTTCTTTATGTTCCTTGTACAAGGTACAAATGGTTCTATTAATATTTATGGATCAATTTGCTACAGTTTAGAGAATGATCCAGACACATATGACGAGGCAATAAAGTCTCAAGACTCTGCCTTTTGGAAAGAAGCCATCCAAGAGGAAATGGACTCAATTATGGGGAATAAAACTTGGAAATTAGTTGACCTCCCACCTGGATCCAAACCAATAGGTTGCCAAAGGATTTACACAAAAAGAAGGTATCGACTATTTTGATACTTATGGACCTGTTGCAAGAATTGCATCCATAAGAGTGCTTTTGGCACTAGCTTCTATTTATAAGTTTGTAATCCATCAAATGGATGTTAAAACTATTTTCTTAAACGGAGAGTTAGATGAAGAGGTGTGTATGAAACAACCTGAAGGACTTGTTATTAAAGGGCATGAACATAAAGTGTGTAAATTGACTAAATCTTTATATGGGATAAAACAAGCACCAAAACAATGGCACCAAAAGTTCGATAAGATTTTGTTTTCTAATAGATACAAAATAAATGAATCTGACAAGTGTATTTATGGTAAATTTTATAATGGAAATAGTGTTATGATTTTTTTATATGTGGATGATATGTTAATCTTTGGCACCAATTTAGATGAGGTAGAAAAAACTAAAACTTTCTTATCAAAAAATTTTGATATGAAAAATTTAGGTCAAGTAGATGTGATTTTAGGAATTAAAATCATTAGAGATAAAGTAAATATTGGTTTATCTCAATCTCACTATATTGAGAAAGTGCTAAAGAAATTTAATCAATTTAATTTGCAAACCTGTTTCTACCCCCATTTGATCAAAATGATAGTTTACAACCACATAAAGGATTTTTTGTGGTACAACTAGATTATTCAAAGGTAATCAGTAATTGATGTATGTCATGACATGTACCATACCTAATATACCATATGTTGTAGGTAGATTAATTCGGTATACTAGCAATCCAAGTAAAGAACATTGACAGATTGTTAATAGAGTATTAAAATATTTGAAAGGAACAATTAACTATAGTTTATAGTCTATAGTGGATATCCTTCAGTTTTGGAAGGATATACATATGCTAGTTGGGTAAATTAGGTTGAGGATCATGCTTTCATAAGTAGATGGATCTTCAACCTTGGTGGAGGTGCATATTCTTGGGGATCAAAGAAATAAACTTGCATTACCGACTACGCCATGGCTACAGAGTTCATTGTCCTATCTGTAGGTAGTAAAGAGGCAGAATGGCTAAGAAATTTGTTGTATGAGATATCAATTTGGCCAAAGCCAATGGCACCAGTATCCGTATATTTGTAATAATCAATCCACA
Source organism: Cicer judaicum (assembly GCA_037974835.1). Classification (NCBI taxonomy): domain Eukaryota; kingdom Viridiplantae; phylum Streptophyta; class Magnoliopsida; order Fabales; family Fabaceae; genus Cicer; species Cicer judaicum. The sequence goes on from JBBPBS010001102.1 coordinate 3,886,209, forward strand.
CTATCCAAAGCATATAGCCAAATATATAATGAAAAGTCTATACATATTGGTTTAAGGCATAGCTATGTAAATGATTTAATTTTAAATGGAGTAATATCCATAGTGTTTGCAAGAATTGAAAAGAATCTTGCAGATCCTTTGATGAAATGTATGACAAGGGACACGGTGTTAAAGACATCATTGGGGATGAGACTCAACCTCATATCTAATCAATCATCTATGGTGGAAAATCAACTCACACTTGAGTAACATCAAATCTTGAGTTCAATGATAAAATACACTATTAGAGTGATTCCAATTACTTGGATATAGATACACTGGACGGACTCGAACACGGGTCATGCGCGAAAAAAGGCACTAATTAACCACCAAACCATTGCAATGCTTTAGTTAATTATTGAATGTTAGATGGATATATCCTTTCGCGAAACAAAATGGCAGAATCAAGAATTGCACGTTTTTCTCAAGTGACATTATTTTTCTATAAATAGTGTCACTTTGGACAAAATGAATACACGAAAATTTGGAGATTGTCATCCACTTTTCTCACTCATTCTTATATTCTAAGTAATCTTTTTCTTCTCTAATGCATGAGTGAAGGATAGGAAACATTACTTTGTAACATATTATTGAAAGATACTATTGGTGTGATAGTGTAAATCATATCAAGGTTTTCCAAAGTACCCTAAAGGAGATTCGTTGGTTATCTCAGTTGCATCAAATTGATGAGTAAAAGCTAGTGTAACAACACACTTTGGTATTTGCTATATATAATCTTCATCAACAACTTGACTATTAAAGTCTTACAGAAATTATCACCAACACAGATCCAACAAACTTTAAGGATAATTTTTTGTTTCTCTTACTCATCATTAGAAAAGAATTACATTAAATATTAATACCATATGTTACTATATCCTTAACTAATAAATTTATGTGTCACTACACCAAAATTTAAATTTAACAGCGTACCTTTAACAAGGTTTGTTGAGTAAAAGTGTAGTTGTATTTTATTCAAAAAAAACACAAAGTATTAGACAACTTTTTTTCTAAAAGTGTGGCCAACTACACTAAAATTTAGATTTTATGACGTATATTTAACCTCATTTTCTTTATAAAAAAAAAACGATATAATAGTAAAACTTATACGGAGTACGATTATAAGCGCTTTTCACAACAAGCTTAGTAAAGTGAAATATTAGTAAAATGCTATAAACCAAAAAGCACTATAAAATAAAACTCGCCCACAAAAATCTCCCGTAGAAACCAAACCCTAATTTTGTTTCGGATGAATCCCATCTCTTGCAAAATTGTGGTTTCTATAAAACCTCTGAATCGTTGCTCAAATTATAGTCTTACACATAAGGCATTGTATTCAAAGATGTTTTGGCAGTATATGACAATTATTAGTGCAGTAGTTTTCACCATAAGCTGGAGGACCTCAAGTTGAAGTTTCTCATAAGGGAATCAGAGTTAGTTAATGTAAATTTGTCTTCACTAACATGTTTGTTTATTTGTGGATTTAGTTAAATAAATTTTACAATTTCATTTTTGAGGTTATAATAATCATGCACTGTTTCGATGATAAATTATATATTTTAAATATTTTTATTATAATAAATTATATCTTTCAATGAGTATTTTAACCACTTGAGATAATGATATGAAAAGAATAGTTTACTTCTTCTCTTATACCATACATCGCATTTAAAATTATTATGATTGAATATTCCAACCCTTGTTGAAAATACTAATAACAAACATTCAATTAATTAATTCGCGTTCTTGTCAAAAAAATATTTAATTAATTCCCGTTGACCCAGACCCAAAGCTCTATTTAGGGGAAGGTTCCCCTGAAAATTCATCACCATTGCAATTACTATATGACAAAATTAATTAAAAAAAAAAACACTATATATAAGAGTCCAATACATAATCATTCATCATAAAGCTTTAGAAGAAAATAACTAATTACTAGCTAGGCATAAAAAATAAAAATGGATGGTGTGGTGAGTCAAAATGGAGCACAAGTATTGACAAGGTATCAAAATCAAGGAAATTGGTTGGAACAAATGAGAGGTTCACTTATGGTGGTAGCAACAGTTACTGCATCTTTAACTTTCCAAATTGCTAATAACCCCCCAGGGGGTGTTTGGCAAACAAACACAAATAAAACAGAGGATGGTTGTGCATTTAATACAACATGCAAAGCTGGTACTTCAGTATTAGCCTCTAGTAATGATAGTAACCTAAAATTTAGATATGAACTTTTCACATTGCTATGTGCAATATCTTTCACTGCTTCTCAAACAATAATCTTGTTGTTGGTAACTGGATTTTCACTTGGTAACAAGTTTGTTATGTGGTTGCTTGTAATTGTTAACTGTGTTTCAGTGTTTTGTACTGCTGGGGCTTATATTATTTCTATTTTGATGATTATGTATCCACTTGATGGAACATTTTCTAAATTAGCACTTTATTATGGTAGTTTTTGGGCTTTGTTGGTTGTTTTGATATCTTTAGGATTTTTCTGTAGATTTGTGTTTTGGTTACTCAAGTCGTTCTTCCGTCTTTTGTGTTGTTGCCTAAGACGGAAGAATATTACAAATCATTTATAAATAAAAAATAATATTGGGAATCGTCGAGGTGAAATAAAATCTCAAGATTTATAGAACGTTGATAAAGGTATTTATATATATTAGCAACCAATAATAAAGGTATTTATATATATTAGCAACCAATAATAAGATCTTTCATATCGATAATCTCCTTAGCTAGATGGTATATTTGAACTTAGATGAAGTGTGTTATTACATGTGAGTTGTGTTTTTGGAGTTTAATTAGAAAATCCATTGAGCTGAAGTCTTCGTAAGATAGTGGTGTATATCTAATGATTTTATTTTGTGTGTAATTGAATTGAATGCATGTGTACTACACAGTCAAATATGTTATGAATTGTAATATTATATTTTATAAATGTTAAAAGTTGTATTTGGACTCATTATTTCATACAGGAAAATATAGTTATTGCTTGTTTGAGAGAGTTTAAATTTTTCTTAATTAGACACGTACTCATGCGATGTACAGGTAAATAGTAATAATGTAATATTGCAAAAATAGAATGTTGAAAATTGATTAACAAACCTTCTTCATGTTTGTTAATAATATAAGTTTTTAATAAAATTTCAAACAAAATACATATACATTAAAAAATGAAAGTTGCTTTAATAGAATTCTTAATAATATAAAGTTTTTAATCAATTGTTTTTACATAACTCAAAATAATACTATCGTAGAACTTACAACTTTATAAAATATTATTATGGATATTTTAATGTGTATTGTAACAAATGT
>JBBPBS010001102.1:3889878-3926908 GCA_037974835.1 Cicer judaicum
ATCCAAAAGAAAAAAGTATAAATATTAAAGTTGATGTTTAAGAAAATACGATGTCAGTATTTTTTTTAAACTTTATACCTATTGTGATTACTATTTATTATCCAAAATATTTTATAACCGCTAAACAGGCATAGAGATTTTTTATATTCTCTATAACAATTAAATGATATTGATAATTTTATGTAGCTACTGAATATATGCACAATAAATGTGCATATGAATTTTTTAGATTGTAAATAATAGTTTAATGACATTAACTTTTTAGAGTAGTTTAATGACATTAACTTTTAGAGTCTTTATAATAGTTTAATGACATAAAAATTTCATTCTCTCTTCGTTTAATTTAATTTTGTTGGACTTTGAATCTTTCATTTGATTCGTTTAATTTTACAACAAACTTAAATGAAAATTTTGTGTTTCTCTTACTCATCATTTGAAAAGAATTACATTAAACATTAATAACATATCTTACCATATACTAAACTAATAAGTTTATGTGTCACTAAACCAAATTTAGATTTAACTGCACATCTTTAATGACTGTTTGTTGAGTAAAAGTACAGTTGTATTTTATTTAGTATTTGACGTTTTTTTAAAAGTGCCGTCAAACTACCTCAAAATTTAAATTTATAGTGCATATTTAACGATATTTTTTTAAAAGTGTTACAAATAGTAAAACATAAACATAGATGTCATTAACAGCGCTTTGCACAACTAGCTTTGTAAAGTGTTATATTAGTAAAATGTTATACACCAAAAAAACACTGTAAAAACCAAAACTCTCACCCACTTAAAACTCGCAAAATCGTTGTCTCTACAAAACCTCTTAACCCTTGCTCAAAATCTAGTCTTAACACATATGTCATTGTATTCATAGATGTTTTGGCATTATATGACGTTAATCAAGTAGTTTTCGTAGTAAGCTCGAGGACTTCAAGTTAAGTTTCTCATAAGGGAATGAGAGTTATTTGCTACATTAACGACAAGTCAATATTGTGGAATTTGACATAGTCTATATATATTGTAGAGTCTTGAAGGAGAATTCCTCTAATGATGACAAAAACATAATTGGAATGCTACAAAGTAGACATCTTTGTCTTCATGGGTGACATGTTTGTTTTTAAATAAATTTTTAATCACTATAAAGTTATTTACATTATTATATTAGTATTTGATTTAGATAAAAAATTAAATTATTTCTCAAATTATTAAAATGTAAGATAATTTAATTTTTAACGTTATAATGGTTATTAATTATTTTGAAGATAAATTATATTTTTTTAAATTTATTATAATAAGTTATATCTTTAATGACTAATTTGAGAGGATATTATACTTCTACAAGAGAATGCTAGATAGTTAAATTGACAGAAATTTTGACTGTCTCATCCAAATATTTTAGTGAAATTTTTTTTCTTCTTATTTAAAGAGTTGACAACTCAATATGTTAATATAAAAAGAATCATTTTCTTCTGGTCCTATACCATACATCACATTTGAATATTTCAACCATTGTAGAAAATACTAATAACAAACATTCAATTAATTAATTTACGTTCTGGTAAAAAAAATATTTAATTAATTCATGTTGACCCAAACCCAAAGTTCTATTTAGAGGAAGGTTCCTTGAAAATGCATCATTATTGAAATTTCTAGTAAATGACACACCAAATGTGATCCGATCAAATATTGAGACCGAGTAAATGACACACTAAATCTGATCTAACATGTCTTTTGTACAACCATATATTAACTTATTTAATTTTAGTACGTTAATATAGCTATTAAATAATTTGATATATATTTTAGAAATTTCCCTAACACAAATGATAGGTTCGCTTATGGTGGTAACAACAGTTATTGCATCTTTAACTTTCTAAATTGCTATTAACCCCCGAGGAGGTGTTTCACAAATTAAGAAACACAAATACACAAGATGGTTGTGCAATTGGTCAAACATGCAAAGCTTGTACTTCAGTATTAGCCTTAGTAACCAAAAATATAAATATGAACTTTTCATATTGCTATGTACAATATCTTTGTCTGCTTCTCAAACAATAATCTTGTTGTTGGTAACTGGATTTCCACTTGGTACCAGGTTTGTTATGTGGTTGCTTATAATTGTTAATTGTGTTTCAGTGTTTTGGAGTGCTGGGCTTATATTATTTCTATTTAGATGATTATGAATCAACTTGATGGAACATTTTCTAAAATAGCAAATTATTATGGTCTTTTTTGGGCAGGGTTGGTTGTTTGGATGTTATTAGTATTTTTCTGTAGATCGATTTGTGTTTTGGTTACTCAAGCAGTTTTTCAGATTTTTGTGTTGCTGCTGAAGGATTGAAAGCCATACATAAATAGGACACATTTGATCATTTACTATTTGATTGAAAGATACTATTATATAAATCCTACTTATAAATTTTGATATTAAAATCATTAACGAGATATATTAAAATTAAAGTCTTTTAAATTTTCACTAACGACTTCATTTTAATATATTTTATTAACACACTAAAAATTTCATATTAATGTGAAATTTTATAGATATGATAAGCTATGTTCGAAATATCATAATCAAAAAGTGTTATGCAATTAAGTTTGACTTTAGGGGGCAATGGATACTATTTAGAAGTACAATATTTAATTGCATGTGATCATCTACTTAGCTAGGATGAGTGAAATTTGTTGTTACATGTCAAGAGTTGTGTTTTTGGAGTTTAATTATGAGATATATTAAGTTGAAGTTTTTCATAAGATAGTGTGTGCTGATTCTTTTGTGTCTGTAACTCAATTAAATATGTATGTAATACACAATCAAACATATTGCATTGTAATACACAATCAAACTATCTTGTTATGGTATCATCATCTCACTCTAAGTGTGTTTGAATGAAGTAATTGAATACTCTTGAGAAATTGGATTTATAGCCAAATCAAATACTCCAGTTGCATTTCCTTAAATTTTAGATTTTGATGTTTGGATATAATTATTCATTTGATATTGGGCTGCTTTTATAAATTTCAAAAGTTTTAGAATGAAAATAAAAGTAGAATATTTGCGCCCATAATTAAATTTTGGATAAGTTAAGGGATAATTTTGAAAATTTAATGGGACAATTTTGAAATTTTGAAAAAATAAATTAGGGATTAATTTGCAAAATTTTGAAATTTATAAGATCAAAATTGTAAATTTTTATACTTTGTCTCATAAATATTATCTTATGAATTATAATTTCTTTGTTATTTATGTCTTGATTTATATGTTATAGCTATTAATTGGAGTAAAAACTTATGATATTTTGTATGTGGGTTGTGTTTTCATGTGATGCAATAATATGATAAACATCCATTAAAATATGTATTACTTATATTAAATAATGTGTTTGAAATTGATTTAGTGGATACAAAACTTATATTATAACAACTAGTTGCGATAAAATTTGTAATACTCTATACTTCTTTTTTAGGATAAAACTTGTGATGTTTATATTTTTCATATTATTTTCTTATGTTTATATATATAAACAGAAGGAAAGATAATGGTTGAGGGTTTGAATCAAAAGGATTATATATATAAACTGAGTAACGAATAGAGATGAAAATAATTAAATTTTTGGTGGCTAGTTATTGTTTTCACGCATTAGGAAAAGAAAAATGGATTACATTTACGACAGACGGAGGAATTTGTGTGGTTGAGGTCCTTTATGGCATGTGGATGATATTTGTTTTTCGAACCCACATTGTGATGGCATATATGTACTTCTTTAGGACTTATATAAAATATTTGTTATTAGACTTAAATATGTAATTAAATTTCAACGGATTTATTTATTTTAATATTATAATGAATCAAAATAAATTGTTGAGTTAGAATAAATTGTGAGACTTAAATTTGATCTACTTTTAAAAATATTAAGTTTGAAAGGTTTGACTTGACATTTTAAAAAGTTTAACGAGATCTAAAAGTTTGTTTTGAAATCTACTTTGTTATTATTTTACAAAAATATACCTCAAAAATAGTGAGAAATATAGGTTTCTCTAAATAGATCAAGAAGTTAATATAGTAATGAGTTTAAGTTTTATAGTATTAATTTAGATCTTGTAAATATATTCAAAGATTAGTCCTTTTCATTTCTAACGTTGTTGAAGTTGTGTTTTTAACTGATGTATTTTATTAATTTGAATGAATAAATATCGTTTTATTTTCTATCAAATAATAATAAGACCAAACATGGATTTTTTTTTTTTTCCTTTCTCATTCTGGCCTATGGAAAAGCCCAATAACAATCATTATGTGCTTAGAGTCAAGTTCATTAAAACCTAGTCCTTCCTATTAAATAAGGAGAGTTTCATTCTCTCACATTTACCTCTCACCTCCAAAATAAATAAAAAGACAATTTTACTCTTTTTCTATTATCTACTATTTGATAGTCAAATATTTTGAAAAGTTTAAAAGGATTTTGAAACTTTAGATGAAGGTAAAACTTTTTAAATGTAATTTTTTTAAAAATTCAAAAAAAAATTGAATAATAATAAAATAATTCGTATAATAAAATAATTATAAATTTCAAAATTATATCTTTTATAATTCGTATAATAAAATAATTATTATAAGACAATAGTAAAAAAAAAAAAATAAATAAAAATAAAAAGATTTTTTTATAAAGATGAGATTTGAATTTTTAATATTTAAAAAAAAATATTAAGTATATTCATTATGTGTATGTATATAAAATTTAAAAATTATAATAATATTACTAGCGGCGCAAATATGGATGTGGGGCAGATTTGGGTGCGGATGTGGGATGGATATCAACACACTCGCACCCGTCCTTGCATCCAAATTTTATTTATGGAGATAATTTGCATCCAATCAAAGTGAATTTTTCCTGCTCAAATCAAGACGGTTTCGAGTGAATACTTGTGAGTGCGGGTTTTATTGTCATCTCCAGTTATTTTGAAGTATCCTAGTCCGATTGCTTCCAAAATTAGTTGTGCAGGTGTTAAGTTGTCTAGCTTTAAAATTCTAAAAATTAAGGATAAATGTATGATGGGTAATTTTGAGTTGCAAGTTAAAATTAGATGATGATGGTTGTGCATTTAATACAACATGTAAATTATTATCCACACATATATTGTTAAGAGTTGAAGACATAATCGAAATAGAAAACAAATCTAACTTCTATATCCAAAGGATCTTGAATGAAAACATCATTATGATTAATGATAGAAGTAATAGTCTTGGAGGCATGTTTGAGTTTCGTTGTTTTAAGAAAGAAAGATGTATTCCTATCCTCATAATATGAATGTCAATGTTAGTTTTTTGAGGTTACTATTACTCCTCTAAATTAAGAGTTCCATTCATTTTTGTGTGTGTATGTATCCTCTTTCAATAAATCATCTGAGGGACTAAGAGAACCAATAACATTTAAAATGTTATCTAGAATTGTAATTGCAATTTGAACTATGTGATGAATGTTATCAAAAACTTTTTTATCCCAAATTTTCAGCTTGAATTTAAGAAGCTTTAGTTTCTAGCTGAGCACAAACATGCGGCAACTTGTAACTTGATGCTTCCAAGTGTTTTTCTGATATATTCATGATGTGAAACTTACATCTTCATAAACTTAAATGAATAAATATGTCTAACTTCATGTAACTAAAATTCTTACCAAGATCTTGCTGGCCATATATGTTTGGGAGAGCGCGGGGGAAGCAACAGACCAAAAGCTCTAGGACCACAAATGAACTTAACAATACCTCTCAACCCAAAACCTCAAGGTAATAGATATATGGGTCACCACTCTTATATATTCAATATTTACCATGTTTTTTTGTCGATGTGGGACTTAACACTTACACTTGAACCTAACAATATCCCCCTCAAGTGTGGGTCTCTCACAACACTAGACTTAATCCACACTAGGATATCCCATTGTCTCTCATCCACGAAGTTAAACCAAGGCTCTAATACCACTTGTTGTTATTTCTCTTGATCAATTGCTCACCCAACAAAAAGAATAGAAGTTGATGAAGCTTTATTGTAAAAACGTAAAACAATTAAATTGTAGAACTAAAAAAAATAAAAGAATTGCAAAATGAACACACAAAATTGTTAACCTAATTTTAAGTTAAACTCTTACGTCTATGGGACATAATCCAACTTGAAATGATCACTAATATGGTAGAAAAATTTTAGGCTTTCTTGTTTAATGACTCATAGTGAATCAAGGAACTAACTCTCTCAATTTTTCGTGTTCTTTCATCATGTGTTTCCTCTCTCTTGAAACTATAGTTTTGTTTTCAACCTTATATATACATCAGAACTTATCTATGTCTTATATACACAAGTCAATTACATCAGAGGCAATTATAACTAACTTAAATCAACTGCAACAACTAGCATTCAATTAGCTTGTTTCGCACGCAACCAAGAGCTTCAAAGTCTTCAATTTGAGTACCATTTATCAACAAATCCCCACCTTGGTACCAAAATAAAGGCTTCAACCTGTGATCCTCCAAATCATTTCCTTTAGTCCTCTAGCTCAGTTTTCATCATTGATTCTAAGGAAATTCAGACAATCTCTAAATTTGCTAAACGTGACAGTTTTTCTAAACAGGTCAACATGATTGTCACTTGTATGCACCTTTGTCACATTGATCTAACCCTTTCAATGACATATCTAATGAAGTGAAGTCTAACATTTATGTGTTTGGTTCGTTCATGATACATGTGATTTTTTGTAAAAGGCTTTTAAGCATGCTTAGAGGCTATATCAAGCTTCTATCAAGGTCAGACTCAGGCCTAAAAATGAAGCATGTGACAGGCCACAGGTTAGGCGTAGGCCTTGAAATTTTTGACAAGTCAGGTTTAGGCCTAACAAAGCCTAGCTCGACTCAGCCTATTCCCACCCCTAATTGTAACTAGGAGTTTGTATTGTCCATATTTCTTAAGGGATTTTTATCTCAATGGTAGTTAAAGGGCTCAATTTTATCAAATAGCAAGTTGTATGAACACCTTCTCCCCAAAATTGTGTGGGCATACCTACATTTGATATAATACATTTGATTCTTTCTAGCATGGTCATATTCATCAATTCAGCTAGTCCATTTTGTTGTGGTGCTTTTCTTACAATATTGTGTCTATTCACACTGTAAGTTTTACAATAACTACTGAACTTCTCACTACAAAGTTCAAGACCATTGTATGTCCTTAAATTTTTAACCCTTTTGTCAGTCCTATTCTAAACCATAGACTTCCAAGAATAGTTGGAAGGGTGAGCCATTTCTCAAGTGAGTTTATCTCCTTAGTATTTTCCTCAAGTGAGTTCAGCTCTTCAATCCTATTCTTGGTCAGTCCATAGGCCCACCCTTCCTTCTCAAGGTTTTGAATGTTCCATCTTTGTTTTTCAACATGTAAATCCATACTTTTCTATTATAGTCATTAAGAAAACTAAAGAAATACTTGTTACCTCCATGTGAAGAAACTTTGGCAAGACCCCATAGATCATTATTAACATATTCTAGAATTCCTTTTGAGCAATGTTTCCTTGTAAAGAACTTGACTCTAAGCATTTTTTCATGCACACAATGCTAACAAAATTCAAGATCACCAATCTTGTCACCTCCCAACATGCCTTGTCTACCAAGGATATACATTCATTTTAGGCTTACATGTTCCAGCATTTGATGCCACAAGCTGGTTTTGCTTGATGCTTGGACTACCATAGTTACCATTCGTGTAAATTCTTGACCATTGAGAAGATAGATACCATGATCCATTTTTCCCTTCATACCCTTTTATCACTTTTAGAATACCTTTTTATCCCATGTTCTCCCTAAATCTTTAAAACCAGGAGCTCTGATGCCACTTGTTGAGGATTCTGAGGGAGCACATGAGAAGCAAGGTGCCTAATGCTTCAGGACCTCAAGAGACCTTGACACAGTGTCTCAACCCAAAACCTTAAGGCAATGGTTATATCGGTCACCATTCTTATATATTCAATATTTATCATGTTTTTAGTCGATGTGGAACCTAACCACTTACACTTGAAGCCAACATTTATCTTATATGTGATCTTGCATACCTTTTCTCTTTATTATAATGTTCTTAAGTAGTGACCATGAGGAACTGTTTCAAAGAAGAACCACCTAGCACCCTTCGTAACTATACTAGTCATTTAACGCATTTACATTCATTGATTATTATTCGTTGGTAAACCTCAATGGTATGTTTCTCTAAAACTGGTGTCCAATTTGCTTTAATGCTTATTTGGAAGGGTGGGCCTATGGATTGGCCAAGAACAGTTGGAAAGTCTAGGGAGTGGGAGAGAAACCACAAATATCTCCACTTGGACTACCATAGTTACCATTCGTGTAAATTCTTGACCATTGAGAAGATAGATACCATGATCCATTTTTCCCTTCATACCCTTTTATCACTTTTAGAATACCTTTCTATCCCATGTTCTCCCTAAATCTTTAAAACCAGGAGCTCTGATGCCACTTGTTGAGGATTCTGAGGGAGCACGTGAGAAGCAAGGTGCCTAATGCTTCAGGACCTCAAGAGACCTTGACACAGTGTCTCAACCCAAAACCTTAAGGCAATGGTTATATCGGTCACCATTCTTATATATTCAATATTTATCATGTTTTTAGTCGATGTGGAACCTAACCACTTACACTTGAAGCCAACATTTATCTTATATGTGATCTTGCATACCTTTTCTCTTTATTATAATGTTCTTAAGTAGTGACCATGAGGAACTGTTTCAAAGAAGAACCACCTAGCACCCTTCGTAACTATACTAGTCATTTAACGCATTTACATTCATTGATTATTATTCGTTGGTAAACCTCAATGGTATGTTTCTCTAAAACTGGTGTCCAATTTGCTTTAATGCTTATTTGGAAGGGTGGGCCTATGGATTGGCCAAGAACAGTTGGAAAGTCTAGGGAGTGGGAGAGAAACCACAAATATCTCCACTTGAAACCTTAAGGTAATATATATATGAATCACCTTTTTTATATATCCAATATTTAGTTTATTCATAGTCGATATGAGATTTAATGACTCACACATAACTTAACACTATTATAGAATATTCGTTAACTCTAGGAGTAACTCTGTGATGAGTTACTTCTGTTCATAACTCAATATAGATGATGAATTGCACTAATCAAATTGTTGATAATTGCCAATAATATATTAATGATCAATCACACAAAATTTATATAAATAAAAAATTTGTAACTATGTAATTATTATTTTTAAAGCTAATTATACATTCATTTAAAATTATTTAATGAAGTATCAAATAGTTTTAAAATTTTATAAAAATATGTGAAGTTGATCTACTCAATAAGAACATTTGATTTAATGGTTAGATTGATGAAATTTATTGTTTATATTGAGTTATTAAGCGGAGTAACTCATTGCATACTTACTCATTGAGTTAACTCTAATTACTCTTATTCCTAAGGTAGATGAACCTATATGAGTTAATCAACTTAGACCTATAGAACTTTGTAATGTGAGCTATCAAATGATTTCCAAAATAATTGCTCAGAGACTTAGAAGTAGTATGCCTCATGTGGTATCCTAGAATTAAAGTAGTTTCATTCCAAGACGATCTACTTCTGACAACATTCTGGTGCTCCAAGAAATCACTCATACCCTATCTCATCTATATGGTACTAAAGAATTCATGATTCACAAGTTTGTTCTCGAACAATCCTATGATAGACCTGAATGGCAATTTATCATGGAACCCCTTGGCATGTTAGGACTGCCTTTGATACTAAATAATATTATTTGGCATTGTATTGACCTTGAATCTATGACTATCAATTGTAATGGAGCTCAAAATAATCCATATGGAACTTCTAGATGGCTTAGACAATAGAATCATGTCTCCCTTTATCTCTTTGTGTTGGCTCTAGAGAGATTGAGCCACAAAATTAAAGATTTGGTTACAAACAGCTAAACAAAAAACTCTTCATTTTGGTAGGAGTGGGGGACCTTACCTCTCACACATATTATTTGTTGATGATGTTTTGAGGTTAGTATAAAAAAAATTCAGCTCATTAAATCTGTTTTGACAAACTTTGTTGCAATTCTGGCCAAAAGATCAACATGCAGAAATCCAAGGTATTTTTCTCTAAAAAAATTCAAAATGACAAATTTTGAGTGAATTTTTGGTGATTGACCTAACTATAAACCTTGTAGCATATCTTGGTGTTCCTCTTATCCATCAACGAGTCTCAACTCACAAATTTTTGGTGATTGACCTAACTATAAACCTTGTAGCATATCTTGGTGTTCCTCTTAACCTTGTAGCATAACTTGTCTCTATTATCATGGATAGACTAAAATCTAAACTCACAAATTAGTAAACTCTCTTTCATAAGTAGAATCATGTTTTCTATATCAACTTTATTCAACATTAATGCTTATATGATGCAAATCATGTAAATTATTATTTCTATTTGTGATAAAGCTGAGAGATTATATTGCAAATTCATTTGGGGTAGTACAACTGAACAAAGAGCATAGCATTTGATCTCTTGGGAAAAAAATTGCAAGCCAAAGCAGGAAGGTGGAATTGACTTCAAGAATCTCAAAGTCCTTAATCAAGCATATATGACCAAACTTGTCTGACAATTGGTTGCGTACATAGACAAATTTTAGATTTAACTAGTCTGAGCCAAGTATAATTGTGGTATTATAAACATTCTTATTATCCAACAATGCAACATTGCTTCTAATACTTGGAGGAATATTTATAAAGTGTGGCCCAATAAAATATGTGATGGGTTATTCATGATGGTCATTCTACAAAATTTTGGAATGATCATTGGATACTAGGTGTTGAAAAGTTTGTTGACTCATTACCTCAAGTCATTCCACCTAGAGAAATAGAGTTTTCTACATCAAGCTACATCAATGGTACAAATTGGGATTGGAGTAAACTACAACAATTTTTTCCTGAGAAAATATGTATGAAAACTTTATCCTTGAAGCCTTCAACTGATGCTTATCTAGATTTTCCCACATGGTTGTCACAAACCAATGAGATCAGTCAGAGTTAGAAAGACGCTTTGAAATATGGTATACGGAAAATTCCTAACAAATGATGAGAGATATCATAAAGACACTACCTCTGACAACCTTTATCAGCGTTGTCTCTTTGTACCTAAGACCCTTATGCTCGTTGTGAGGGATTGTAAAGATGTCCAACTACTTTAAAATATAGTTATTAAGCCTGGATTTTGGAGTAAATTATTTAGCCTTGGTACTTATGTTTGGTTTGAATGAAATTTTACTTACAACGATATTGAAAACATCCCTTGGCTATGAAATATGTTCTTTGGTGTGGCGATTAATGAACTCTAAAAAGATCGAAACTCATTGGTTTTCTCCTGAAGTATAAAGATGGAAAGTGATTTGCAGCATTAAATGGTTGACTTTATTCATAACTCTTTGATAAAAAAAAATAATAAAAATAAAAAATAAAAAAAATCTAAAGCATAACTTGATTAACTCTAATAAATAAAAAACATGGATTAAACCTCTAGTTGGGGTTATGAAGGCAATCATTGATGGTGTTTACTCCTATATTGGTGGCTCCTCAGCTTGTGGGGAATCTTTTGAAACCATAATGACATGTTCATTTTTGGTTTCTACTACAAAGTAACATCTAGTATTTCCATATTTTCTGAAATGTGGTTTTTTCAGTGGTATTTTATTAGCTTGTGACAAAGATATTTGTAATATTATTTTTGAAAGTAACTTTCTAACTCTCATCTCCATGAATGAAGAAGAAATGTTATACTCAATTTAATTTATTGTTTATCCTCATTAAAGAGATTGTCTCTATATTGCATAAAAAAAATGAAGATACACTTTTAGTTATTCTCCGAAAAAAAAACAAATAAGTGTATTCATTTCTTATCTTATTTTAGTATTTAGTATGCTCATCTTTTTACTCAAATAATATACCTATTTGTTTCTTTAATAGATTTATTTATGGTGTATAACGATGAAAGTTATAATTCTCAACTTCCAATTTAATTAATATTATTTATTTAAATAAAAAAACATATAAATTATTTATTTCATATTTTACTTTTTCATGAGTATGTACTCAAATATTTTTTATTTGGATTATAGCCGTAAAGTGTTTCTTGTATGTTTATTAGTTTTTCCCCCCTTCTTTTTGTACAATAATCGTTGTGCAATACTAATAATTCTTGAAATACACATTCTTCTTTTTGTATTAGTAGACCGTAATAGATCTCATAAAATAGCCATAAGTCATTTAATTAGCTATCTTAATACAGCGCAAGTCATTCCATGCCAAAATTATATTCATCGAACAATTTAATTTAAAATTACGATGAATCTTATCAATAAACAAAAGAGTCATTACAATTTCTTTTTTATTGGAAAAAGACGCTAACAAGTACGTGCATGTCTTAAGAAATTAAATATAAAAATAATATTTCTTTTATTGTATTTGTCATTTTTAGTTTTGAATGTAATATTATTTTAATTCATAGAAATCACACACAATGATTGTTTATAATTCATAGAAATGTTAAATCAAAATCGTTAATTAATTTTAATGAAATACAAATGTTTTGAAATAATCTAAATTTAAATCTTAAACTGAAATCATTTTAATGATAACAATGCAAAGCACATTTTTCTTTTTTTTGGACATGAAAACGAGTGATTACATAAACGAATCAGTTGTATACTAAAAACTCGATCCAACAAATGGATAAGGATTACCACGTCACTATATAAGTTTCCTACTCGGAAAAATAAAACAAAACCTGGCCCTAATCCTCAACTGACACGTGTCAGTCTTTATTCCTTCTCCCACCTTCAAATCCACCTCTCATTCCTGTAATCCTCTCTCTCATTAAAATTTCACCTACATATTCTCTTCTCTGACGCCGATAGTTGCCACCAATTTTCCGGCATGCTTCTAACTTTCCGTCACCGGCGTCGAGATTAATAGCTATCTTTTCCGGTATGAACCGTTTTATGAAACTCTCTTTCTTAATTTAGAAATGCTAGATCTATTCATTGTTTCACACGTTCGATCCAAAACTTGGTTTCACAAGAGGAAAAAAATTAACCCTAATTCATCGTTCCCTTAACTTCTCTTTCTCCAATTTCCCTTCCAATTTGCGCTCGCGTGATTGTAATTTTCCGAATTTTGTACAGTAAAAGAATCTGCATCTTTTTTTTGCAATTTATTTTCTTGATTTGAATTTTCCAATTTTCTTTGCTGGGTTTGCAAAGGTTTTGTATAGTTAGGGTTTGTGGTAGTTTTTAGGTTTTAGCGTGTTTTTGAAGAAAAAGTTCTTGATTCTTGGGTTTGTGAAAGTGGCTAAAATGAACATGAGTGTGGATGAGGAAGAAGAATCTGATGAAGAGATTCATGTCCCAGCTGAAATTGATTGGCAAATGCTTGATAAATCAAGGTTTTTCTTCCTTGGTGCTGCTTTATTTTCTGGTGTTTCAGCAACACTTTACCCTGTTGTTGTTTTGAAAACTAGGCAGCAAGTTGCTCAGTCACAAGTTTCTTGTATTAAGACTGCATTTTCATTGATTAAGGGTGAGGGGTTTCGAGCATTGTATCGCGGGTTTGGTACATCATTGATGGGTACAATACCTGCTAGAGCTTTATACATGGCTGCTCTTGAGGTTACTAAGAGTAATGTAGGGACTGTTACTGTTGGTTTTGGTCTTGCTGAACCAACTGCTGCTGCAATTGCTAATGCAGTTGCTGGTTTGAGTGCAGCTTTAGCAGCTCAACTTGTGTGGACCCCAGTTGATGTTGTGAGTCAAAGGTTGATGGTTCAAGGTGGTTGTAATTCAAGTGATCCTAAGGCTTCTTCTGTTAGATATGTTAATGGAATTGATGCATTTAGGAAAATTCTTAGGACAGATGGTCCTAGGGGTTTGTATAGAGGTTTTGGGATATCGATTTTGACTTATGCGCCTTCGAATGCTGTTTGGTGGGCTTCTTATTCTGTTGCACAAAGGATGGTTTGGGGTGGAGTTGGATGTTACTTGAGTAACAAGAAAGGTGGTGGGGAGGGAAATGATAACAATGGGGCAAATGCGTTGAGGCCGGATACGAAAACTATTATGGCAGTTCAGGGAGTCAGTGCAGCAATGGCGGGAGGTATGTCTGCATTGATTACTATGCCATTGGATACAATTAAGACAAGGCTGCAGGTCTTGGATGGCGATGAGAATGGCCGTCGTGGACCGACGGTGATGCAAACAGTTAGAAATTTGGTTAAGGAAGGTGGTTGGATGGCTTGTTATAGAGGATTGGGACCTAGATGGGCTTCAATGTCCGTGTCTGCAACAACAATGATCACAACCTATGAGTTTCTAAAACGGCTTTCCGCTAAGAGTAATGAGGTTTTGACATGATGAACAATGTAGTAATAACAACAACAAGGAACATAGAGAGAGGGAAAGTGGTTTTTTCCCCGCTCTCTTCTTTGTCTAAATTCTGCTCTTATCTCTTTTTTTTTTTCTTCTGTTTGGGTTAAAGCTAGCATGACTGATTGATCAATGTAAGTCATTGCAGGTTCATATATAAATAAAAGTTTTTTTCTAACACGTTACATTTCTTCATCCCCATTGAAATCATGCACATGCTTCATGCTAATTTGGAAGTTTCATTTGATAATCATGTGCCACCCTGGTTTAAAAGATGGACAGCTATTAGTTTTCATATTAAAAATAGCATCTTGTAGCTTACTTAGTAATTCCGGAATCTAAGAATTCTGTGGATTTCAATATTGAGGCTTAAAGAACAGAAGTTTTGAGTGCAACACATCTTCCATGTATTTTTCAACTCGTGTTAACCTATTACTTGGTAGATCTATGCTAGACAGCTATTAGTTTTTCAACATAATAAAACTCTATGTCTACACTTTGAGGTTTATGACGTCACATTTTCTAGAATTTGCAACATAGTTAAGCATGTAATGTAATTGGTTTTGTAGCGGAATCACTGTGATTTTGTTCAAACAACATAAATTTAGATGATTTTGTTGAAACATTAATGTAGATTTTGATAAATCATGGTGACATGACGTGATTTTGTCAAAATCACTATCAATCTAAGTGTGCATCAAGTCATTATTCCCCTAAAAAATATTGTATAAGAGCTCTCTAATATTTTTTAAGAAATTGAGAGATCTATGCTCGTTTTTTAAATGAAAGTAGGAATAAAATTTGTATGTAATTTTATTTCATTTAGAGTTAGATTAGGTTGGTTGTGGATAATTATAACTTTAATTGAATATTGGATTTTGGTGGGGCTACCAACATGATGAGTAGGTAGAGTGGTGGACCAGTGGAGCTAGGCCACTACTAATTAAGGAAATTACAGTAGCCCATTATCTCAAAATATACGTGAAAAATATATCTTTGAATTAGTTGATAAAATTTAAAGACATTTGAGATGACTTGATATTGAAAAAAGAATCTTTTAATATTTTAATATTTATATAAGACCTGAGGCTGAGAAAAGAAATTTTTAATATTTATATATTTATATTGTAACCTGTTGTGTCTTCTTAGCAAATGACACTGTATTCTATATAGTCTTGAACAAGTTAAATTCATTATTTTCACGATGTTTAGGCCCACAAATTTTCATTAAAAACAAAGCCTATAAATCTTGTATTTTATTTTCCATACATGTGCAGTCTTTAATAATGCTGTCATTTGACTTCTAATATAGAATAGTGATCAAATGACTTCATGTTTTACTTTGATCCTTGTTCATTTGGATAAGATCAAGTTCTGGCACAGTCTTGATTGTGTAGCATCTTTTTTTTTATAAGGTTTTGTATGTTTGATTAAGATCAAAATTTATGTTTAAAAAAAATAAAAAATTGTCTTAAAATTTTGGATTCGCAATCCAAATACTTATTTTTATTAAGTTTTGGTAGAATCTATATAAAAGCTTACAACTTAACTAGTTGAAGAACAAGTGGCATTGTCGTGCTCATGTCAGTTGTCATAAGAACAATAATAATTTTAATTTTTGTTTTACCAAAAGAATAATTTTAAATATTTTTTTGAAAACTTGTCTTTCAAAGTAGGTGACTTGTTAAGTGGTGTACGATAAATTAATACATAAAAATTATTAAAAATTTAATTATAATTGATAATATTTATTAAAATTAATAATTCATAATTTTTATTGTTTTATAAATAAAACCGTGGTTTGATTCATATCATTTAAATTATTATTTTAAACGTTCATTTATATGAGACCATGGACGTGATCGATAAAATTTTAAATAATTTTCACTTAGTAGTCTATGATAGATTGATTGTGGTCAATATTAAATTTAGTCTTCTATCATTTAGTATATATATCTATGTATAGTGCATTTTTTTTTTACTAAAATGCTTAGTTCTTTTAAAGGATCGGTTTCTTTTTATGTGAATGACCCTTTAGGGAATTTGATTTTTCCTGACTTTCAATATCACCAGTAAATTAATTGGCTATGAAGTATGAACACATTCGTAGACCAAAAGATAATTATTTTGGATGAAGTTACAATCCAAACTGGTAATATTATGATATTAAAAGATTCATTTTATCTTTTAAGTATTTTTTATTAGCAATAACCAAATATAAAATATAAATGGAAAAGATATTTGACACAGTATATACTATTCGTCGTATTTATCGCTGAACAATATTATTATTTGCAATTTAAAAAACAATCAATTTTGTTTTTTCGTAACTGAGATATTTTTTTAAAATATATAATATTTTGAATATTTTATTAACTACTAAAATATAAATCATTAATTTATAATAAAAAGAAATATAATTTATTAATCATTTATTGAACATCTATCTCATTAATTACTACAATATAAAACATTAATTACTGCTATTTAGTAGTATTTAATGAAATATTTGTAGTTAATGATATATATTTATATGTTATATTACAGATGTTTTTTATTTTAAAATAAACAGTACATTAATTAATAATATATTCATTGTTATGTTTGTTTTTGTTTGGTTTTTTTATAAGTGATTAATATGTTATAAGTACGAGTTGTTGAGAAGAATTTGAATCTTAATTAAATAATTTTTTATTAATTAATAAGAACATTATATGGTATACAATATACTCCATCTACAATAAAATATAAAAAAAAAAAAAGATAGTTGAAAATTTTACGTATCAAAACTATATTTTTAACTAGATAGATAAATCTTTCAACT
The DNA here is from genome assembly GCA_037974835.1 of Cicer judaicum. Lineage (NCBI taxonomy): Eukaryota > Viridiplantae > Streptophyta > Magnoliopsida > Fabales > Fabaceae > Cicer > Cicer judaicum. The sequence goes on from JBBPBS010001102.1 coordinate 3,907,179, forward strand.
ACAATTTTTGTATATATTTGGTTCTAGAAAAAGTATGATTGTACTATTCTTACATCAACATCCTAATTCCTGAAATCTGGTATGTAGGATGAAACATTTAATTACTAACTAAATTAATAATTGCATGCCTTTAGTTACCAGAACTTTATTATTTGTTCACAAGATTAAAATAAGATACTCCCACTTGGATTTGTTGCAGTAAAAACAATGAAAATCAACATAATGTGGATAGAACTACTCATTTCAAAACATAAACTCAAATTTTGTTCTGATTTATTGACATTGCCATATTTTGACTACATGCCTTGTGAATTGTTGTTCACTCTTCAGTTTGCTGACTTGCTTTCTCCATCAATGTGGCCAAACACTCTTTCCAATCTGAAATTTTATTTTCCCCATTGGCCACTTCAAATATGAATCCAGTTTGTGGAACAAACTCCAGGGCTTTTACACATACAAACGCAACGTCTTCTTTGCTGATGCTTCCACTAGCCGCACAACCCTGTTCTTGTAAACACATAAACATATTTGTACCAAGCATTAACATCTGATTATAAACAACTAGCACATTCTCTTGTTGAGTTTATTATAATGGTAATAAACAGACAGATTTTACACCGACGTCTAATCATATTCCAGATAAACATGTTTTAAATGATGAAATATGATTAGACGAATGAATAATGTGTAATTATTAAAATCTTCTTTTGTCTAGGAGATTTCAAGTTGACATGATGATCCTGAGCAGAATGCATATATAAGGTAATGCTTCCAAAATTTCAATTAGCATCTATGCACTTGTGAACAAATAAGATGGTTGACCGTTGAGGGTGTCCTTTGAAACATCTCTTTTTGTTTTTTGTCTTGGCCCTCTGGTCTCCAGAGAAAAGAGGTTCTGATAATCTTGAGTTCGGTTAGGTGATAAATAAAGTCTGGCTAAAGATTGTTCTAGCTCGAGTTCGAATTCAGGTACTGCTAATCAATTCGTTCTTAACCGGAATTCATTAACCACTTCATCATAACCACTTGGTTTTTGAAACACCTCTTTTGTGTAAACTTGTTTTGTTCATAAAAAAAGATGACAAAGAAATTACCTTGTCAAAGGTAAAGCCTTGATTCCCACCAGGTGTATCTTGTAATTCACCAGTCCTGATTATAGTGTAAGGAATTCCTGAGGTCTTCAATACAGATTCGTCTTGCTCAGCCAATTTCTTTGCATTGTTTTTCATCATCGATTGAATGCCAATTTTACCACTATAAACTGACAACTGCAACTTTGTTAAAACAAAAAACAAAGGTTGTCTTTGTGGTGGTGCAAGGGAAGAATAATAGTGTATCTTAAGAAAAAATGTACCTGTGATAATAGGATCACATGCTTTACACCTTGAAGGCTCCCAACACTTGAAATAAAACCCTCCTGGAAAAAAATGAAAGTGATTCAATCACAAAAATTGTTTGAAGCTGTGTGATATCAAGGACACAAATGATTATTTGCAGGTCATAAGTAGAAATTGCCTTCTCCGCCTCAGTTTTTCATTTAACTTTTGATCAACACTATAAACTTATAAGGTCTTCTTTATGAATTATAAACTAAAGTTTTGTTTGGATAAACATCTTAATTAAGCGTCTATAGCATAAGCGTTTATCATACAAGTGTTATTATGTATAAACTATTTCTATCACAAAAGATAAAATGAAGTCAAACTATTTTGATATAAGTTACAAGCCTTTTTCATAAGCTTTCCTAAAGAGCTTATGAACATGTTATAAGCTGTTTTCATAAGCTCTCAAACAATCTCACAAGTACTTTTGAAAGTAGATAAACTCAAATAAGTCAATCCAAACAAGGTTATAGCCATGACAAAAAACTAATCTTCATTGAAAAGGCTATGGAATAAGCAAACAAACATGTCTATCGAGAGGCATGGCAAGTTATGCATACGTTTGGGCATAAAATTGTGCGAACTCCTCTAAGAGCTTTCTTGAGGAATCGATTGTCACTTGTATCTCCTGCCAATGACTTTGCAACAAGCATAATGTAATCAATAATAAGAATATAAGAACAAAGAGACAAAGTACAAAAAAACGATATAAAGTTACTATTTCACTCTCACCTCAACATAACTTCCAAAGGCTTCAAGTGCAACTCGTTTATCCTTTACCAATGCCTTTACTCGAGATTTGTTCACAATCAATGACAATATCACCATCTGCATAAGCCAAAATAAAAAACAGCACAAGTCAGAATTAAGTTTGTATGGATACAACACCATTTATGAATTATCAGATTCTAGAATATGAAAGCAACTTACATCAACTTTTTTTATGTTTACGCAACTACAATACGAATGAGATTAAGGCCGCATCAACCACAGTTGACTGTAATTCTACGCAATATCAAAAATCGCAACCTATTTAGTGGCAACACTTCAGATTGAAGGTATATCCGGTGTCCAACACATGTTGGTACCAACATGACACCGTGATTATATTCAATTACTTTAATTGTCTCACTACCAATGTCGATTTGTTAGTGTCCAGTATCTATGTCAGTCTATATAAACCGCAAAACAAATGCTATTAAAACCTTGGCAACAACTAATGAAGTGAGGCATTTAATGATATAAAGGGGTAAAAAAAAAGACAAGCAAACCTGACCCATCTCACTATCTCCATCTGTTACCAAGACAGCATCCCTAACTTCATCATCTACTTTGAAACAATTAAATCAGAACAAAATTACTATTACTCAAAAACACATACATAAAAGCATTTATAAATCACTGTGTGTCATGTTAATCTACCTTTATAATCATCATCAACATCATCATCTTCTGTGGAAGTACCATCTTTTGAAAGGAGTTCAGGTGCACCATACCATTTCCTTAATTTTGGACCACCTAAAAATGAACATTGAATTAAAAATAAAATAAAAAAATTGGCATGACCCAGAACTGCGAAATGATAAAAATTGGAACTTTATTACAGTGGAAAAAGTATCATCCACTCACCTTCAATGTAATCAAGAATTCGATCAAAAAAACCGATTTTCTTCTTAGCATGACACACGAGAAGTGGAAGAAGAGAAACTCTGTGTCTATAGAATAGGAAAGAGGAAGTAAATGACGTTGTTGAAATGTGATGAGAAGTGAAAGGAACGAACTTTTGGAGTGAAATTGTGGAAAAAGGTTTGGAAGCACAAAGCAACACCATTGCTTCCTCCAACCGTTGGTTCTTCCTTCCCGCTGCAAAGGATAACGCATTTCTCACCAAAAAAAAAACTCATTTCATTAATTAATAATGGTTTAATTTGTATTTTTATTTCACTTATTTTATTATGAATTTAATTTATATATAAAAAAATTCAATTATAATTATTAGATTATACATAATTATTTATAAAGTCACTTGTTATAATTTATCGACTATAACAGTGTATAAAAATTAAATTATTTTATTATATTCATGAAAGTAATATTAATTTCAAAATTAATTTTGTTTTGTCCTTTAATTATCATATTTATTGTGGTTTTGATTATAGTTCTTTGTTTTGCCACAAAAATAATTATGTGATGTATTTTTAAATAAGGTGACATAATGAAATAATGTGTTTTTATGTTTATCTATCTAAAATATTTAAATTATAAACATGTAATTAAAAATACAAGTTGTATTAATGTTCAATAAGATAATTATAAATTCATATTACATTGTGTTTAATTCGACATCATTAAATAAAAAAAATACTGTTGCATTACTATTTTTTGGTCAGAATTTTAGTTTGAAATTAAAATTATAATTAATGTGAAATTATGAAAGATAAAAAAATAATTTTGAAAAAAGAGGACTATTTTTAACGTATCATAAAATAAAGACTAAAAGTACAATTATGCAATTAATAATTATTTTATTTAGATGCACTAGCACTACTATTCCTACCAAAAAAATAATTAATAGACATAATTTTAGAACTAAATAATTAACCGGCATTTTTGTGTGAATTAATTGGTTGAAAGTGTAAAAAAAATACACGGTAAACCGTAAATGCATAGATTTTACTAAAACCTTATAACAATTTTTGAAAAAAAATTAAATTAAATCACAGCCGTTGAGAAACTTCAGTTTTGGAAATGTAAATGCTGTGCTGTGGTAATAATTACAAGAACTTGCTGAAAATTGGAAATGAATTTACAAAATATGAGACTTAGAGATATTTTTTCTAAGTTCAACTTTATACATCGGACCTATAAAGAGAGAGTACTTCTTAAAAGGTGTAGATGAGAACATTTACTAAGGCTAGACTCACTTTAAATTTCTATGTTCAAATACCTATTCTTTTAATCAATTCTATTAGGCAAATTTAATTTCAATCAAACATACAATTTTAAGTATCTTAATCACTTGTGCATCTCGCTACTACAGAAGAGGAGGCATGTGAGTTTTAACGATAATCTCATTTATTCATTTTTTGAGAATAACTCATTTAACTCTTAGTGCAACTTAAACCTTAATTTAATTTCCAAAGTTGTCCCAAAAAAACTTATGTGACCAATAATTTTCAATTTCATATTATTTTGAGGCCAAATATATAAACAACATGCTTATAAATATAGATATTTTTATTATAGTCTTTGTAATTTTTTTTGGTTGGCTATCATCCATACAAAATCAAAGGCTTATTAATATTAACTTCTATTACAAAAAAGGTAATTTGGCTAACAGATTCATGTTTGACAGAGATTCATGTTTGGGGTAGGGATACTATTAACAAGCAAACAACAAAAAAAAGTAACTAAAAACCATTTAAAATAAATTTCTGTTTCATTATCCTAGTTTTTCCCTTAACATTAAGGAAAAGATTTCACTTTCCCTAAAGTCAGCAATTCATAAATTAAAAATAAACTACAGATTGAACAAACACAACAAGGCATCAACTGAATTGCAGCTGACAACAACAACAAAACCAAACACATCACAATTCTATAGACTAGAAAGAAAAAAAATCTAAAAAATGTGCCAACCAGAAACTATCCATTAACTCCAACATCTAGAACGAAAAAACCAGAACAACACGATCAACAAAACGGCGGAGAAACCTTGCTTCATTATGTCGTCAAGGGCGAGCTCTTTTGTTACTGCACGATGGACACTTGTAGTGCTTGATATGCTCAGCCCTAGCAGGTGTGATCTTCACACATTTCCCATGGAACCACTTCTCGCATATGTCACAGCAAATCCAGAATTCGTCGGTGCCATAATGCTCTCCGCATGCACCGCATAAGGTCTCTCCGTGTTCATCTTCATCTTCCTCGTCCAGTTCTTCTTCCTCATCTTTAGGTGGTGGCAATGCCTTTGGCTGCTGCTTAACCTGGGGTTCTGGAGCACGCTGCTTCACCGGACAAAAAATTAGATGAGAAAACAAACTAGCTGATTGATAAAAGAGAACCACAAATATAACTATAGTAATTATCATACATATCACATATTTATATACCATCTATACAAATTTTGAGGAGCCAAATCCTTTAGCAAGTGTATCAGGAAAGAACATGAGAACTATCCATGTATAGTTATATAGTCAAGATTCATTGTCCCAATGAGAACTATTCACACTAAAAACGTATTTACCATATATTTTATACATTCTAACTCCATTTTCATGATATTTCCATAATCTTTTTAACATTCCAAATTACCAAACGAATTCCCAAAAAATTAACTATCTAGCGACTCAATTTTAAATAGGGCCTGCATTTAACAGACAACACCAGAAAATCAACCTGAGTTCTTCACATTAACACATAAGTATGTATAAAAAAGTAGATCTATTTGTTATGCATACGTTATAGTAGAAAAATATTATTTACCACTTTCGAGCTAGACTTGGATTTGCTGCCACTTTGGTTTGAGACTGAAGACTTCTCCTTAACTTGTTTCTTTGCTGCACCGGTAACAACTTCATATATTGAAGGCAGTTCATTGATCATGTTGAAAAGGCGTTTCCTGCATCACAATGTCAGTCACGAGTACATAAATGAACAACGGATATAAAGGAAAAAGAACTGAACAAACGCAACTTAACCGCAGATAAGATTTAGGATCAAAACATGAAATACCTGTCAGATTTGTCAAACCCAAATCTGGCTCCAAAGTAGAAAGCAATAGCAAGCAACCATGCATCGCTATGAACAGCAACTAAAGATAGCCAATCTTTTTCTTGCATGCCATCCCTAGCAAAGTTAATGCCCAGCACAGGCTCGGGAAGCTCTGGTGGAACTTCTTCAGCAGGTAAATTCACTTCCCATTGCTCACTAGGGAAGCCGTATAAGCACAGATTTTCCTTGTCTGAAAGAATCAAGTAACTGGTTTATAAAACACAAGTAACAAATACAATACCAGAAAATAAATGTCTTATAATTCCTATAATGTGGCAAGTAATCCTTTCTCTGCAGTATTTTTCTTTGCAGCTACATGAGCTGTATTATTATATCTAATTTTCAAACAAAAAATTATCGCTAGAAGGCTTTTTATAATCATAGAAGGCAACAAGAATTGATATACAAGTTACGGCTACTTTGACTGATTGTCACAAGTAATGCAGTTCAAAAGCCTGCTTATCAATATTCAAAACTACTGATGACGTGAAAATGAAAAGTTAACATTCATTTGAAAACTAAAACCACAAATACATGTCACAAAGGAATTAGTACTAAAAATTAGAAAATATAAGAACATCACTATATCATTCCTTGATGCAAGAGCTGCAATAGGTATTACTTAATCACATGATCAAGAAACTAATAATATTTTTAAAATAGTAGTACCCTTGTGTAAGATTAACTGTAGTATATACATACATACATATATATATATATATATATATATATATATTGCAGAAGGAATGTGAGAACAAGTGGTCAATGACCAAAGTGGCCATGTGCTCTCACAAAAACCGATAACAATTAAACCTACATTTAGAGCTAACCAAAAAAATTTCAAACATCATAATAAATCAACAGAATGATACTTGTTAGTGAATTTAGGGAGGCTCCTGTTGCATTCAGCCATCCAGCAAGTTTAAAAATCAATTGATTAGTTAAAAACATAAATGACGTGGCACACAACTACAACACAAAAAAAGATTGTGACTGACCAGGATCACATTGGTTATAGAAATCTTCAACATCTGCAACAACATAACCAGACAGAAAAAGTTCATCAGTAAAGAAAATATTTCAAAACCTTCGTATGTATATGTAAAATAAACACAATAAAAAAGCTCAAGGCCACAATGAAGTACGAAATGTCATGTTCAACTATTGAAAACAAATATAAATATAAAGTTATCAGGAGAATAAAACAAAATGACAAGAAACTCATCATATATCAATTGTACGTTAACATATTGCATAGCCTCCACATCAAGTGCAATGCAGACCCAAGTAAACCGTACTGAAAGGATTCTAAACAGAATAACAAAAATAATTGCAGTGCAACTTCCTCAAAGCATCTCCAATGTTACAACCACTTTAACCAATCCACTTGTTTTTCACTCCACTGGTGCAACTCTTACAAACTCAAAATAGGTCCCACACGTTACTCCTCATTAATTAATTGTGTCACATTAATTTAAACAGAATTGCCTCACATTAATTACAAGAATTGTCTTGTGTAAAAATGACAAGGTTCAGGAACTCTATACCCTCAAAGCAATCCAATTCTCAAATAAAAAACAATACAAAAAACCAAATCCACTACCCCTATGGGCTACGGTAGTTTCAGTTCAAATTACGCCTTCCCATTTCCTCATAATCCATAAATTATTACACAAATCAACAAGAGATGAAAATTAATCACCTAAACCATCATTCCATTCCATCATGCATCTATCATCAATAAGTATCAGTTTCATCCAAACAACAACATTAAAAAACTTGTAAAATTTTAAAACAAACCCCATTTGAAAGCTAGCTAAAAAATTTAAACAATGCAAAGTTCAAAAATCTCAAACACTAAAATTTTCCGCTAAAACTAAATTATAAAAAAAAAATAGAGGAAACAACATAAAATACTCAATATATACATACATCACATACTATTTCATTAAAAAAATCAAATTTCAAATTTAACAATTTTAAATATTACCGCTAATATTGTAAACAAGAAAAACAACGATGTGTATGAAACTAGACCGAGTTGAAAATTGGGTTGACCCATTAAGCAAAACCGAAAAACAAAGTAGAAAATCGAAAAATTAACAAGCAAAGCACATTACTTTACACCAGAAAAAAAAATTACGAAATTTCGATTTGAAAAAAAATTAAAAAGTTGGTTTTTAGATATACCAGTTGTGAGAGCTTTGATGAGACCAGCACGACGACCCTTGAAATCTCTGAAAACCTCTTCGACAGTGCGAGGATTATACTGTGCGCGCGAGTCCATTGTTCCTTCTTGTGGTCTTCTTCTGTTGTGAAGTGAAAAAGGTGAAATCTGTAGAAGAATAAAATGAAACGGAGTCGTTTTAGGGTTGAAAGAGATTTTGCGAGTAAAGTGGGAGAGTGAAGCGGGAGTGAGAGATGAATCTCTCTCTCTCTTTCGCTCTCTCTGCAAAATTTGAGAAATCAAAACTTGTGTTTCACAACACAACAACAACAACTACTCTTTCTATTCTTCTTTTTTCTTCTTTTATTTTATTTTTTTTCCTTTTCGCGAGGTTTTTTCGTTTTTTTAATTATATTTTTTTATTATTATTATTTTGACTAAATAATTATTATTCTTATTGTTATTATTATTATTATTATGGATTGGTTTTGTTTTGCAACTTGCAAGTTTATTTTCTTTATAAATTTACAAGTTGCAATTTCCATCTTCTTTCATATTATTTTTTGTTTTTTTTTATGTTAGATTGAAAAGTCTATTATCTTGAAAAATACTTCTCAATTAACTTTTCTTTTTATGTTGATAAATAGTCTTTGAAGTGAAATACTTTTCAATTTATATCTTTGTAGAATTAAAGTGTTGTCTCTAGAGAGAAAATTATCGGTTATGTATTTTTTGTAAGTGCAGTTAGAGCGAAAAAAAATTCAACTTATATTTTTAAGATTGAGATATTGGCGATAGAGAGAGAGAAAGAGAATTCTCGATTATGTATTCTTTGTAAGTTGAGATACGCCGCTAAAGAGAAGAAAAAAAACTTCAAACTTATAATTTTAGGGTTGAGATATTGGCACTATGAGAGAATTCTTGATTATGTATTCTTTGTAAGTTGAAATGCGCCGCTAGAGAGAGAAAAATTTCATCTTGTATTTTTAGGGTTGAGATATTGATGTCGGAGAGAAAGAGAGAATTCTCAATTATATATTATTTTTTAGTTGAGATGCGCTTCTAATGAGAGAAAATTATCAACTTAATAATATTTAGAGTGAAGATGTTAATAAAATGGAATGTTCGGTAAGGTATTTGTATTAAATTTTAATACAGGTACGCCGCTAGAGATAATTCTCGACTTATGTTTTTAAAGATTAGGGTTTGGTTTTTTATTATATATATATATATATATATATATATATATATATATATAAATTCATTACGATATTAATTAAGTTATTTTTTATTGATTTAAAATTGTTGTATTTAATAATACAATTATAGAAATTTAATTTTAAATTTATTTTAAAAAAAACAAATATAAAATAAGTGCAATGGTAAATGATATCTTTGTCGTGTTGGACTATGTACAAAACAATGAGAAAAGTTTTTCTTGTATTATTTTAAATTCCATACCAGATACATAAATTTTCAAGTTCATTTTGAAGGGTTTACGATGTTCAAATAAGCATCTCGTTAAATCAAATATTATTTTGAGAGAATGTGATTTTCATACTTCTAGAAAAAGTGAAATATCGACAAAAATTAGAAGATAGAAAAATAAAACCGGTCGTTAAATTTGTCATCTCTAACACTTGGCGAATAATTAAAGACCGATTTTGCCTTTTTATGTCTCTAAATTTTCGTCTATTTCGAAATATTTATAGTAGTTTTAAGGTTTGAAGGAATGATGCGCTATTAGGAATTAAATATGATGTATAGTTTATCACAAGAGATGATATATATAATATGGATCGAAATAGTCTCACGATGATAATCCTCAAATATCAAACCAAAGATTCACAAGAAAAAACAATTTTGACATGACTTTAGAACTAGAAATAAGTAGTGATTAAGAATGACTCACCTCTAAATGACATAATTGATAATGAGACATTCATATTTTAAATATTAATTGATAAAAAAAAAATTATTTTTAATTAAAGCTGTCTTTTTTTGGTGTTGTTATTTTCTATTTTTAAGTGAATTTTGTCAAACTTAATTAACCTAACAACTATTCAGGTAATTTTAACGATAGAACCTCAATATCAACAACTCAATAATGATTACAAAAGAAAATTTATGCAATTAAAAAAAAAAAAAGATAAAAAGGGCAACTCGTGACAACAAGCTTCCAAACAACTATATTTTGTACGAACACATACCATAGCTATGCACAATTTATAAGGATCAATTTGGAAAACTATTTATTAATTTGTAACGTTCGAAAAAATTATAGGAATAATATGCAAATTTTGAAATATATGGAATTTTCTTTTGTAAAATTTGAAGGAAAAAAATTAGAGCCCATTTTTAGATTCATATTTAAAATAATAAATAGAGAATTTCAAATTATTAGCTTTTAAGTGGTATTTGAAACTCTCTAAACTTTAATATATATATATATATATATATATTCTAAATATAGAATCTTAATATCTTCAAATTTATTATAAAACAAAGTAATTTTGATTAAATAATTTGAATTACAGTAAAAAAAATCTCTCATTCAACACATACTCATAAATATTTAGAATTTTTTGTAAAAAATAAATGTTAAATTGCTTTTCCAAAAAATATTATTAAAAAGTTAACAATTGGATAAAAATATGTTAAAATAAGAAAAATAGAGATGTTGAACGCTTAAATAATTTCCAACGCAATATCTTGTAATATACATTTATGATAATGCACAAATATATCAAATAGTAGTCTCTCTTTTTCTTTTATACACTTTTCTTAATAGAAATAATCAAATAACTTAATTATTTTGAGATTGAAAAAATAAATTTTTATTCTAACTAACTTATAACTAAATACTTTTTTTACTACTTTTACTATATTCCTCTCTTACAATTTCTTTAAAATTAAATAACATAAAATAAGTTTAGCATACAATTATACATTTTTTTTGTAAAAGGTAAGTATACTATTATTATTCAAATTATCAAAAACATTATATTGGTGCATCACTAAAATAAATAATAACCACACCTAAATTCTAGCACAACTAACATTATTAAATTAAAAGTCTAGCTCGGATTCAAATCCAATTCATCGGAGTTTTGTGAATTTATTATTATACAATTTATTATCTCTTCTAAGGAAAAAAAAATTAACTAAATCATCTTCTTATTTTAAATCAACAAAAGCATTAGCATAAGATAAAACCTACACCGCGTTCAACACCATTTTCTTTTCAACAGGACATTTGGAACCATGACACCATCACTAAGTCACAGACAACAATATTGTTTCTTACAACGACGACAACTAAGTCTTATCTCATCAACACGAACAAAATAATATAGTTTTGACGAGTCACTTTAATTCTTTCATATGTTTCTTTAGCCAAACAATTTTATGGCAACATATATATCTAGCAAAGATCTCTAACCTTGTTTTTGAATAATTAATAACCAAAACAAGTAAGACATAATATAAAATGAGCCAAGGATGACTTCCCAATGAAACACAAACATATACTCCCTCTTATCTCAAATATAAATAAAAGTAGGTCAATGAAAATTAATGTATATGATCCAAATATTGAACCGGATATATATTAATTTTCTTTGACTCTACTTTTGCTTATAATTGAGATCGGAGTAGTATACTACTCTCGAGAAGAGTAACTTGCTATAATGTCCCAAACTCACATAAGGACCGATAGATGGGGTTGATTGTGACCACCACCACCGACATCGGCTGAGAAACCCTGCATATGAGAAGGGTAACCACATGATCTGAAGTCTGATTCATGTTGTTGGAACATGTCATCACTATTAGAAGTGCTTGTGACATCAGAACATGTGGTTGTGGAAGCACCATCTCTAAATTTTTCTACTTGATGTACCTTAGATCCCGCCACATTTTCACTCAGATTCAAATGAGTAGAGCTAGAAATATTAAGGCCATGGTCTTGGAGCTTTTTCGTATTTAGAAAACGTCCGCCGGAACCTCTAGCTCTCTTCAATGCATGCAGATGGCGCGACTCGTGTAGATATGGCTGCAACACAATACTCAAAATGTTGTTAAGAATTTTTTTCCTAAATTTAGAGACGTTTAAATACCACTTAAAATTTTGAAAATGTTTCCTTACTACAAAATGAGAATCTCAAATTGGTTCTTAACTTTTATACAAATTATACAAATTGGTTCCTATATGTTGCAAATTTTTAGTTTAGAAAAATTTGCATATTCATACCTTTTTTACATTTTGCAGAATGGTTCCTGTAAATTTTCAAACTTTGTGATTTGGTCCGGTAATTTTCGCAATTTTCAGTTTTGTCCCTATATATTTTCAAATTTTGAAAATTAGTAGCTCAACTTTTCTAAATTTTAAAATTTGACCTAAAACTTATATAATTCCTGTTTCGAACCACTTTTATTATATATTTATACTTTTACCCTAAAACTTTTCAATCAAAGTTTGAAAATTAAGATATTTTAATTAGTCTATCCAACAAAAAAAAATTAATGAAATGGATTCAATTGAAGTATTTGAATTGCATAAAATTTTGATTTTCCTATAATTTCTAATTACCTCATCCAAACATGTCCTTGAGTTTCTAGCTAAGTGATAAGAGTTTAACATTCTAACCTCAAAGAATAGAGTTCAAATCTCATTTGGTATGATTGTATAATGGTCATTTGTGCCACTTCAATTAATAATTTTTTCCCTTTTCCCCAATCTTTTAAAAAAACGACTTCATCCAAACACACTCTTAAGAGTAAAGCAAAACAAAAAAAAACACTTACTTTCCGATTTTTGATGAGTTTGTTCTGTGCTTCGAGCTTTGCACGATACTGTCTACGTCTCATAATAGCATGGTACTGCTTTGCATTCACATATATCGGTTCCTCACAAAGATCAAGAGGCAAAGGAATTCGAACCGGAGCCATTCCTACAAGCTGAGCATGATGAACCTGACCAAATTTTGATAGCATGTATGTATATTTCAGAATTTGGCGACAAACACAATTCACCATGGTGCTACAAGCAAGTAACTCAATGCAAGTTTCATGGTTTTACATAACTTGTTAAGGTCATTAATTTATATTAGAGTACAAACAAGTCATATGAGAGAATCCAAATAGTTGAAACTTGAATGGTAGCCTTAAAAAGACCAGTTTGTTTTTGTATCAACTAAGGAAAAGGTTAGGAATAATCATGTTGGCATGTTAAGAATGAACCTTAATTATTAATAATGGAGAAATCTTGAGTCTAAGATTAGAAACAAGCTCCCCATCTTATAAAAGTATTACTATATATAATACAAGTATTGAAAGAATAAGAACAAAAAAGGTGCAAAAGAAAAGCTATAAAACATTGTTAAATTGAAAGATTCTTCATAAAGCCAACTTCATGAACTGTGAGAATCTTTAAGGTTGGCAAAATATCTATAGCACAACAAATCGTAATAATTTATCTGGGATTAACTGGCTGAAAAGATTACTTAGGACGTATAAACTGAATTAGAGAGAGCATATGCTCATAAACCAATGCAAACCCGATAGTCAAAAAAACTGAATTTTTAGTACGGATTGAATTGGCTTTCTGATTTGAGTATAAGTAATATGAAGCCAATTTTTTTTGTGCAATTATTTTTGACATTTTATTATGTGGTGAATGCTGGAGAGACAAACTAACACAAAAGGAGAGTGTAAATGAAATGAATAAACTCTAAGATCTTACATTATTCTGCGGTCCATATGGAGCCGCCAGTAAGCCACTAAAGCATGTCTCAGCATGAGGGAATGCAGCATGAGCCTGAAAAAGCAAACTATAAGGTAGAATTTGTAACTATATATTATTTCCACCAAGATACAGATTTCATATATACTTACAAGTGATTGATTGTGATCCAGTTGAGAAGGAGGGAAAGAAAAATCTTGACTCCCTGCAGTTGATCTTATGATACCTTCCACGCTCTTTCCGCCAGTTTTGCTAAGTGTTGAACAAGCAGAAGAATTGGTATATTGGACAGAAATTGGACCTGGAGAAAATATATACTTAACAATATGCATTAGGAAGTAATAAAAGTTTTTTTTATACTGTTTAATCTATCTAAAATAAATTTCAATTTTTTGAAAGAGTGATGTGCTGTATTTATGGATATATCATGCTATATTATCTTATATTCAATGTTAAGGCTGTATTATGTAAAAAGTTGCATATGACAGATAAAATAGCTAACAGAGGATAGCAAATGAGCTAGCTGATAGCAAATAAGCTAGCAAATTAAATCTAAAGTCTTTGGTAAAACTAACTGATAAATATTAAATGTCATAAAAGATATTTTAATTAATATTTTAATGTTTTCAATTAAGATAACAAGAGGTAAAAATGAGAAAAAATATGATACATTATAGGTTATAAGTTCAAATGCTACTTGAAGTAGTATATCAAAAAGCGCTATAAGCCCAATCAACTCTACTCTGATCATACCAGCTTATACGCTATAAGCGCTTTAGCCTTGTCAAACAAAGCCCAAATAAGGAGATATTACATAACAGTTGCATCATAATCACAAATTTGTATCAGTTCATTTATTTTCTTTAGCAACACAGAATACTCCTTGCAGCTTCACAATAAAAAAGATCTACACCTAAAGCTGATAGAAATAACAAAAACCAATTGATAACAAGAGTCAAATGCAGATGTCGACAGGATTTTGGTTACAAATGGTTACCTGATTGTCCCGAACCGACTTCCAGATAAGATTGACCGGTCGATTGAGTTGAAGAAGAATCTTGGTCTTGAAAGTGAAAGCCTAGTGGCTTAGTCTTATGGCATTGTTGTGGCAAAACACTCATGTTCAAGGTCAGATTTTCGGACATCGATGATTGTTGCACATCAGATTCAGAAGAAGTCCTACAAAGCCATGATGAAATTCCAAGAACACAAGGTAATGTTAAATGAACAGAACACACTTCAGAGTCTATCTTACATGAGTGCTTCATTGTTTTTCACTATGACTCAAGGTTTACCTATTGGAATATCAATAAAACATTTTCAATCAAGAACAATTATTTCCCATTTTCAATAGTACTACTCTGGTATCAAATATAAGTAAAAGTAAGTCAAAGAAAATTAATGTATCCATTTCCCATTGGAAGTATGTCATATTGTTGTTGCAAATTGCAATCTATGAAGCATCGACTTAGACACAAACATCAAACACTGACATATCGACGCTGATAAAGAAAAAAAACTTAATTAATTGAATGTATCTATGTGTGTTAGTGTTATGTCGGTGTTCAACATCAATGTTCAATTTAAAATGTCGGTGCTTCGTAAGTTGAAGTTATTAATAGCATTCAAAATATGCTAAGAAATTGCAAGAACTAATATTTAAAACAAGATAAGCATACAAAATATCAATTTTTACATGCACCTACAAATAAGACAAAAGTTCAGTAGCTACTAATTTAGAAACAACATATAGTTATTGTGTATGTGAAATTGAGCATTAATCCTTGCATTTGAGCTTTTAGCATTTGAAAATTCAAAAAAAACAAATTCATTCTTGTGTACATAAAAAGGGAAATATTTGAAAGGAGATATCATTCATTATCTTCTTGTAATCAATAGTCATCTATCAAAACCAAATCATAGATGAGGAAGATGTTTCATTATCATCTCATAGATTGTTATTAAAAATTCCTTCTTTCTTTTATTTTAATCTAAGATGAAATGGAAACATCAAACATGGATTGTTGATTTCATTCAATAATAATAATAATCAAACAACAATATCAACAACAGAACAAGGGAAACTTGAATCAAAGCAACAGAACCGTTCAAAAAAATATGAGAAAGGAGAAATCACACAAAAGCATTAATTGTTAAAGGATGAGAACAAAACAAGGGTGAGAAGTAAAAAAAAATTATGATTTTGAAAATCATAAAAGACGTGCCAAAGACTTGAAATTTTTTCATAAAAGGTTAGTAATTCCTAAAAATATTTAACAAAAAAAAAAAGAGAGAGAGAGAGAGAGAGAGAGGGAGAAAACAAAGAAAAGGGATTTTTGATACTAACCAGAATGTATGCATGTAAAGTAAAGAAGTCTGAAAGTGTGGTACCCCACAACACAACACAACACTTACGAGTGTTTCTTTTCTGTTTTGTGTAGTTCAGTTCATTCAGCAGCTTCAACTTGAAGAGATGTTTCCTTAAACTATGCTCTCTCTCTCTCTCTCTCTCTCTCTCTCTCTGTGCTTGCAATGCATTAACACACGTCAATCAAGTGCACTCTCTCACCACACCACCTTTCCCAATTCCCCAATATTATTTATTTCTTTTTAATATTTAATATTCTCTCTTTTTTTTATTGAATTGAAATTTTATCACTAAAAATTTATGTATTTAGTTTATAATATCAGTTACATTCATTAATTTTTATTTATTAAATTATAACTTAATTATTTTTTATACAAAAATTAGAAATAGTATTATAATATTAAATATAACTTTTTGAAATTAAAAAGTGAAATTTCTTTACTCGCATTCTTATTAACTTACAAAATTGATATTACCATTTTGTTAATTAATTAATTTCTTTAAGGAATTAACTTATTTGATAAATTATTTTATCTTAATTATAGTGTTTTTAAGGAAAATAAACATTTTTAATAAGAGTTCTTTAAAAAATTTTTTAATTAAAATTTAAAAATATAATTTTTTAAAATAATTTATTTTTAACTAAAATTTATTAATTTGAACTAATCTGTCAATTTATTTGAGAAATAACACATTTAAATAAGTTTTTATGTTTTACTTTATTGTTAAAATCTAAAAAAAAAACTACTTTTATAAATATGGAATAATTACCAATTTGGTTGACTAATATATATCAATAATCTAATGACTGTATATAGTGATTCTGTTTCTTTCAACCATATTTTTTTCTCACCCTCAAATTTGAAAATTTTACGAAAGACGAGATTTTGTACACAATTGATGTGAGAGTGAGATTTGTAAACAAAATTACTCTGATGTTCAAAAAATAATAATAATATTGGTACTACTATTATATATTTACCGAAAACCACAATAAACCATTAAAGTTTATATATTATATATTCACACACAAAAATTATTTGAAACCATTAAAGCTTTTATAAAATATTTAAATTGTAATATCTTAAAAAAATTGATTTACTTAATATACTCCTGTTTTTAAGTTTATAATCGATACTACATATGTCGCTGTATATAAGTTCAGAATTGTCTGAAGTATTCACACAATTTATGGTAGTAGACATTTTGAGTCACTAGTATACACAAAATTTACTCTAGTAAACATTATCAGTGATTGATTTAAAATCCAACGGTTCATATTACAAATCTATAAAATTAAGTAAAGAGGATTTTAGTCGTTGATTTTGAATCAAACAATAACAATCTATTACAACATCTCAATGTAATAATGGAGAATCTGATTATTTGTATGTAAAATTTAATTAATTAAAATCACGAGAATTAAAAAAAAAATTGTATTATCAGATATGTTAATAATTTGAATTATTTTATTAATTTATCTTTAAAAATAGTAAATCAATTTATAATTTTATAATATTATTTATTATAAATTACAGAAAAATATTTAAAATAATTAAAAGATATGATTTTACATATAAAAACAAAGATAATATTAATTACTAATTTGTGTTTCACATTTTTTAGAAAAGTTTACTTTAATAATAAATTTTATTTTCAAATTTAAATTTACAACATAATTAAATAAAACATGAAACTAACAACAAACTTTGTCGGATATCTTTTAATAATATTTTGCCATTCAAATTCAACTTTAAATTAAAAATATAGGTAAATTTAAACATTATAAATATAATAAATAAAAGTAAACAATTAAATTAAAATAAATATTGTATTATAAAATATACAAGAAAATAAAATAATAACAATAACAGTAAATCAGTATTTTATTTTTGGGTGTATTTAATTTGAGGGTTTCAAATTTCAATACCACCTCAAAGTCACATTGAGACTATGTTGACCCTACTCCTCATAGACTTCTGTGTTCGCCTTTAATGCTTCCCTTGCCATATAAATCCACGCACTCCTTCTATATAGTTAAACAAATTAAAACTATTTCATTAAAACAAATATATTACTGAAATTTATATATTTATTTATTAAAATTGGTAAAACTAAGTACTATGACAACAATGTGAGTTTTGCCTCTTTATCCCACCCACACCCAACGTCTCGAGAAAAATCTTCATTTGTCTCAATTCTTTTTTAAGATTGAAATTTGAGCTTTATAGGATAACTTATTCCTGATAAAAAAATTGGATTTTCCCATCTGCTTACGTTTCTGTCAATGTATATGAGAAATATATTTAAAATTTATAGTTAATGTAATAAAATATTAATTATTATACAAATATATATATATATATATATATTATAGAATAGTGAATACGAAGTGATATTAACAGATTCACCTCGTGTCACTCATAAGTATGAGTGTCAAGAAAAACTCTAATGCACCTATAGTCAAAATAAATTTATGGTCAAAATGGATTTTACATATTTGAATGTAGATAAATAAAATAATCAAATTAGTTGTTTAGATCTTTAATGTTGATAATTAAATTATTAATTAAAGTTATAATAAATAAAAATTGATTTGTCAATATAAAATAAAAAAACAAACCGATAACATGAGAAACTAAATAAACTGCATAAAAACTACAAATAAAATAATATAGTATTTAAACATCGAAATCACCTAAAAATATAGAGAGAGAAAATCAAATTTGTGTGGAGAGCATATTTTTCAGATAAAAAGGAAAGAGAAAAACAATGTAAATGAGAGATCAGGAACAACTAAATGTGTAAAAAGAAAGAGAGATGTTGAAGAAATATAGAGAAGTGGTGGGATTTTGAAATTTGATTTAAAAAAGTAAAATTAATTTAATTGTTTAATATAAAACTAAAATATTTTGATACAAATCAAACTACTTATTGATCTATGTATAAAACATAAAAATATATTTTCTTTGAAATAAAATATAAATAAAAAGAATATTTTAAAATTTTAAATAAAATAAACTATATTCAATACACTTATTTATTTTACATATTTTTAACTTTCACTTTTAATACTATATCTTTTTCTTTAATTTTATAAAAATAATTACGATGAAATAATGATGCTTTAATGACACTAAAAGAATTTTATCATTTATAAAAGAATTTATATTTATCTTCCTGACACTAACAGAAGTCATACCTACAATATATAAATCTAATGTTTACTTTTTACCACTAGAATAAACCATGAAAATGAAATAAATTTGTATCGGATGCCAATATTTTATTTTTTGA
>JBBPBS010001102.1:3927169-3968292 GCA_037974835.1 Cicer judaicum
TTGATTATTTAACGTGATATAATAAATTAATTATGAATATTATTATATTATATTATTTTTGTTAAAATTTGTATCAAAATATGAGTTGGATTAGAAATTAATAAAATAAAATAAGAATAATAATTCAATCAGTTACTCTTATAAAATATAAATTAAAATATATAAAAAAAATTACAAAGAAATATAATATAAATTAAGAAAACAATATAATTTGATATTTAATTTTAAAATAAAATATTAAAAATAAATTTTGAAAAATATGTATAATTTTATCACAAGTGTAGTTTTTTCATTTTATATAATCTAATAAATTACTATTCAAAACTATAAAAATACAAATATTATCATAATTACTATGCATTCCATAAATAAAAGAATTATTACTATTCATGATGAACTATATTATATAACAATCCCATGATAAAAAAATAATATTATCATATATATTTAGAATACATAATATAATAATTTTTTTTTCACGATCATATTTTATCTTTATCTAAATTTATATTATATCATGTATTTATTTTATGTTGTGCAACAAACAACGAAATAGTAGAGATTGATATTCTTTTATCAAAGGACAGAGAAATTGACAACAAACAAAGTAATCAATATAATCTTAAATTTTGAAAGCAATTGATAAGTATAAACAAAATTTTCCTTAGACTAACAATCAAGAAGGAAACGAGCAAATTTGTCAAAACATCCAATTAAACTCAACCCGACCGAATTTTGAATCTATTTGGTTAGAGAAATTTAGAGGGAAAAGGAGAGAAGAATTTTTTTAAAATTGTTGATTCAACTTTTACACGGAAAAAAGAAAGCAGCATTTCTCCTATACCTAATTTTACTTTTTCCCTCTATATTGAGGGGATTTGGAGGAGAAAAAAAATCAAAATTATTTATCAACCATTTAAAACCCTATCTTCCCCCTTGAAACAAACATAAATCTAATTAAAATCTCTATCCCTCTCATCTTTTAAACCAAACATATATCTATTCTCCTTTCCTCCTCTCCATTAAATCCCCTCCCCCCTACTTCTCTACGAAATAGGAGTTTTTTTTAAAAAAATGTCCTTCAAATTATATATTGCCAATCATTTTAGTTTTGAAGTTACCAATTATTAGCTAACAATTTAAATTAGTCTCTAAAGTTGGATAGACTTGAGTGCATGTTTGGGTTGCCCTGTTTCACCGTGATTCCAAACACATGCACTAATTGTGTCAAATTAGTTCTTATAAATGTTGCTTAAAACTAAAATTTTATTTAAAAATAATGTCTAGTTTAAAATGACTGGCAATTAAAAATTTCATGAACTACTAGGGTCCTACAATTTGAGGAACCAAATTGTGGATTAGCAGTAATTAAACTAGGGAAGACACGGGTAAAAGTAAATGATACATTATAATAAAGAAGAAAGGCCAAATAATCCGAGTAAAGCAACTACAACATTAATTAACGAAAACTGAGAAATCACAAAAGATGTGAGTGATTACAAGATCAGTAACTCATTTCTCAGAATGAGCCAGCTTGCCTGTAAATTATCAAACTTCTATGGAATCCTCCCATAAGCTGCAGCTATTGTCATCATTTGAAACTCTCAAACTGCACCATCTACTTCATTCATTAATTCTTTTCATGCAAGGCTAACTTGCCAGGAATGCAGTAAAGTTGGTGATCAATACCGTCCCTTATATGGCGCCTCCTGTAAAAAAACGATCTAAAAGATTAAGCTCCGAATAAATTGACCATGAAAGTTAACCTAGAAGTATATAATGGCAGTTAAGTCTCCTCCATGTACGTCACAAGGAAGAATATTCAACATCCATGACATATCATATATATGAAGTTATGCAGGTAGCTGATTTGATATTTGTCATAATGCAGAACAGCAAATATGATATACATAAAATCAAGCATACACATGTGAAGTCTTCACACCAGTAAAGAAAAATGGAAAACAACATTCTACAAATAAAAACTAGCATAAAATTAGAAAACTAACAATAAAGAGTAAAATGTTAATTCTTACAGGTAGGTAATTGGGCATGTATAAAACTTGTCTAGGATGACCATGAAGTTGTCCATACTGCACTTAGATTGATAATATTAGTTAACCATTCTGAAATGTCTATATTCTATATTCAAATAGAAGTTGCCAGAGAGAAATGAAAGTGGAACCAACCTGTGGTCCATTCTGATGAAAATATTGTTGAGATGGCATTTGAACTACCTGTGGATTATACATGATAGGTTGTGGCCCGGCAAAAGAAGTTCCAACCTGCACACCATATACGACATCATCAACGTTGCAAGGAGAAGTCAGAGATTATCGAATTTGACTATTAAACCTGACTAATAAATCTATATAGTCTCCTGTGGAGTGACTAGTCCAAATAATTGGAGATTTGACAATATCTTTCCATGAAATACTTACTCCAACACCCATTGGCATGGTTGGCATACTCGGTACAGTAGATACATTAGCTGGGTAATAGAAGGAACCATCAGACACTGGGGAGCAAGGCCTAACGGATGTTTGAGATGGAATGAAACTCTTGGCGTTAGGGTTGAGCTTAAACTCCTGAAAACAACAAACAAAAAAGAAGAAGGCTCTCAGACATGCCAGTACTAAAAAAAGAGCAGCGTTTAAAAGTGGCATTTACTATTCTATGAAGTCAATATTGAACTTTCACACCTTCGCATTAGGATTCAGAGTTGATTTTTCGGAAGACAGTGAACCAAGTGAAGAACTTGGTGATAGACTGGGACCAGAATAAGTTGCCACACCTGCTACACAATCTGAACCAGATGACATACTAGTTTCTAATCTTCCACGTGAATTTAAGGGCTTTGTTTCCCAATTTGCTTTGCCAGTTTCTGAACCCCTAGTCAACTCTCCAAGTGATCCAGTTTTGTCATCAACCTTCGTGGAAATATGAGTAGATGAGGCATAGAAGGATACATTAGTATGAGACAATCCCACTTTATCAGAGCCATCTTTCTTCAAGTTGAGTGCTGACTGTAAATCTGCACAAAGAATTGCCATAATCAATGGAATACAAATATTAACGAAAGAAGCAAGAAATAAATTAAACTTCTAATTTCAAATGAAGGTGAGAGCTTCCATTCACTATTAGCATTGGGTACTGAAAGAAAGCTTCAGCTCTTGATTAATAATAAACAGAATAACCACTTAAATGACATTGGTTTAGTTTCATCCACATTAGCTTCGCTGCTTCAGAGTTCAGACATAATGCTTTAAATTTAATCAATTCACAGGGAGATGGCAAAAAAATTCACAAACCCTCATATTTCAGCAGCTGGACATCCTCAGCTTGCTGCATCAATTAATGGAAAAAATGAGATTTAAGAATATCAGATTACAAGACAATCTCATTTGAGGAATTTATGCAGACATGGGTATGAGAGTTGTGACACTGAAACTTCAACTCACCATCTGATTTTCTTCCTTGGTGTTACCATTGGCTCCATGTAGATCACAAACTGAGTTATCCTGAATCCTGTGAGTTAAAAGGATTTGAGAATTTATAATAAAGTTGACATTTATGTTTCTATATGCTGAAAATCCACTCTTCATGAAACAAAATACAGATTATTATAGTGAAGTAAATAAAATAACTAACTGTAGAAAAGCATAAGTCAACAAAAACCTGCTTTCCCCATCTGAAAATGAGTAACTTTGGCCAGGGAGTTCAGATGACAACTGCTTGGCATGATCATAAGAACCAGAGTGGCATAAATCCCCATCAGTTTTTGACTGAGATGACTGTAAGTGATCAAGTATTTGAAGGTAAAACAACTTATTTCTTTTACGAGTAAAATTATTACTATATAAAAGAAGGAAGACAAGGCAAAAACTAGGACAAAAAGGAACACTTCATCAACTTATTTGGACACAACTGTTTTGTAATTTTGTTACTATATTAGGATGTTCAAGCTGCATTAATTTGAAAAGCAGAACAGGAAACAGATCGTTTAAGCAAGGTTATGAGAGAGCAAACTGAATCAGTATCAATTTGGAGTTGTTGGAGCACAATATTCAGGAAGAGTATGAACATCATTAAGAGTGCCTTTATGTAGCTAAGAAATACATAAACACGGTATGGTAATATTCAATCATAACATATTTAATAACTGGTTGAGGAGATACCATATTTGACCATGTTTGAGCTCCATAACTGCTTTTCCCACCACTTATGTTGCCTGGTCTCTCTATGACTGAACTGGACATACCACCAAATGTTTCAGAGTTGTGCGAGTCCAACAAATTGTCTTCATTTTCATCATATTCTCTATCATCAACACCTTTGCCCCTATATACTGAAGAGAATCTGGTCTCTTCATCAATGTCAAAGTCATCAGGGTAAAGGCCTCTTTCCTGTTGAGAAAAATTAAAGTTTGAGGAATTCATATAGACAAGACATGTAAATAAAAAGTATACAGAAATTTGCAAATGGGAAAAAGCATTGAATCCACACAAACCTCTGCTAGATGAAGATCTTGGGTTTCTTCGCCCTCAATTTCTCTTGCTATTCTTAAAGCTTGCTTCTCCAACTCTCTCATCTGAGGCCCTTTTTCAAGTTTTATTGTATAGAGTTCCTCATCAAATGTGCTTGTTACCCCAAACAACATTTCATTT
The DNA here is from genome assembly GCA_037974835.1 of Cicer judaicum. Classification (NCBI taxonomy): domain Eukaryota; kingdom Viridiplantae; phylum Streptophyta; class Magnoliopsida; order Fabales; family Fabaceae; genus Cicer; species Cicer judaicum. Next base: position 3,931,837 of record JBBPBS010001102.1, read on the forward strand.
GTTTCAAACTGATCCCATCCCCTAGAAAAATACAAATATAGTTGTCAATACAAAAAAAATGGAGGGGATGTGAAAAATTACAATCAGAAAGAAGAGACAAATATAAGAAACCAGGATATATAAAATGGTAGTAGCAAAGTCATACATTTAAGTAAGCCTCATCCTGATAAGTGATTAGGACCAACCACAAAATCCCCTATTTACTTTTTTGCTATATAAGAATAATTCATAACCAGATTTCATGTGAATATGCTTCTAATAATTCCCACGGGGAGCATTTCTTAATTTTCCACAAATGCAAATATTTCTCTTCATTAATTTTACTTCATTTGTTACAGGAACATCCCACAGGGCATATCACCAAAGATCTAATCCAAACTATAAAACTAGTCCAGTAGGACACGAGTCTGTTAATAGCATAACTGTACTGTAACCTCTAAAGCAGGACTGGTCATGTTTTACTGAAGTCGTTCCTCAAAAAAACTTCACCAAAAAGATGGTCCTAAGCAAGGTCTAAAAAGTCATGGTGATGAACAAGCAACATGCAATTAGAAATCAAACGAAACAAATAGATTGGACACAATAACTTCATTTAAATTTACAGAGTTAAGAGTCCAAATGGGATTCTACTCCACTATGACTGATGATACACCATTATATAAAGGTAATTATCCATTCTTGTTGTCCTGCTTCAGTTTCCACTTTCGATATACCAAATATACCAGGTTTAAAATTTTATAAATGGTGGGGAAAGATGTCATTGAGACATCTACCATTAGCATCTTCTACATCCTATTTAGAATAATTTCAAGCCAAAAAGAAAACTGTATAATATGGTTTCTCAGCCAACTACAAAGTTTAAAGAACAAAGGGGACTCGTAAGCATGAATTTGGTATCAAGGATTCAAGGAAAGTAACAACTCCAAGAAAAATGCAGTCTAGTGGTGCTAAAAAGCTCCAGCTATGAGTATGGTCTATAGGTCCAAGTAAACAATATTGTTGCTCATAAATTATGTTTGATTACTGATGATCACAGAAGTATTAAACCACCTATTCCAAGGGCCATCAAAGATATTTTCCAGTTCAGGGCATTGTTGATCCTCTTCATCGGGTACCCATCGGTGTAATTCTCTCCCTATCTCAACATGGCGAGGTTGAGATATTACTGAATCAACCATGATCTCCTGATGCACATCAAAGTCAGATTCACTGGCTAGGCCACCTCTAGAAACAGCAACATCCTGCCAAAATGATACATAAAAGATACCATCATTGAACAAATTGACAGTGTTTCCAAAGCAACTTCACCTAATCCTGGAACTAAAACTTTTCAAACACTGTTCAATACTATACATCATCCTAACTTTTTTATTTAACACAAAAAAAAAAGTTGCATAGCGGAATTTGAACTGAAATTATGCTGCAAATACATAAAATGTAGCAAACCTTTGCTATGACTTGTACAAGTTCTTTGGCAGGTATAATTAAAGTCTTAGAAGGGGCTTTGCTGATAAATTCAACGGCAGATCTCTGCCCTTGCGAAGACCCATCCTTTGTCAAGCAAGCCATTCTCAAAATGATTCCTAAAAGAACAGTGATGATGATATGAGCAATAAAAAACGTTGATTTCAGGGGATATATGGTTGGCTTGTTGGTTGGGGAGGGAGAGTAAAGAAGAGGAATGATAAGGAGGGAAAGGGTTTGATCCTATCCCCAATAAAATACTGACTTTTGTCATTTCAAAAAGAAAGTCAATTTCAGTATGATTTTAAAAAAATTAACTGAAACAGAAAACAAGAATTGATTCAGGTATACGGCAACAAAAGTCCTCAATGTCATAAAAATCAATAACACAAACATAACAGAACATACCAAAATCTTTGTCAGTATTTGTAGCATGAAATATTCCAGAGTATATAGATCCATTTTTCACCTGGACTTCCACCGGATGCCCAATAAGGCATGTTGTTAAATATACTAGTCTATCACGTGAAGGACTCTCATAACCACCTGTCACTGCACCTGTAATTGTAAGTATCGGTAAAACAGTATATTAAATAGAACATAGTACACAACTTGAACCAGAAGTTCACCTGAACTTGCTAATCTTCCAGCATTTGATTTTCCAGGGGGGATCTTATTATCGGACTTGGAGGCCCCATCTTTTTCAGATTTCCGACGACCATATCCATTAGATGATTTAGGCTGCCCAACTTGTTGCAAATTCATCCTCACCCACAGCCTTGCTCCACTAACCTAGTGCACTTACAAAGTCATATTAAACAAACACACAGACATACAGCATTGCAAAGCAAATAGATGCAAAATGAAATAAACCCAGAGGATTCTATTTTCTTTCTGCAGCCAAAATTCAAGCGGACATGTAATAAATTAAAAATTGACTCCATCCATACATGGTTATACTTAGCCTGTGAGATAAATAAATATAATAAACTGGTGCCGGGTAATTCTACATTCAAGAGTTTAAACCGTATTTCATGGGAACTTCCGTATTCCAAAGGTACTTTTCTTATTAAGGCTTGAAAAATCAAGTGGCTTTACTCTCTCCAGTTTCTACTAGTTATTTTCCTCAGAATCACAGTTCATCCCTCATTTTACCCTTTCCCTCCTAACGGAAATAAAAAATTCTGCCTTATGTTCATTGGCAACAAAACCTACATCCCCGTCCCAAAACTTTTTACCGACTATCACCGGCAAAAGAAAAACATATTTATATCAATGAAAATTATCTATAAGCTCAAGCCACATTGGATACAAGTCATTTCATTCCTCACGAAGTCACATTCCAATCCACTATCACAGCTCAATCATAACCAAAAATCCATCTTTGAACCCCAAAACCCATTCCTTTATTCCAAACCCTATCACAAAATGAAACCTTAACGCCCTCAATATAACTCCTAGAAAATTTCAAATTTCAAATATCACCAACAGTCAACTTCAAACCTCAAGTCAGCAGAAAAAAACGATATTTTGATTTTCCCTTTTTCTTTTACCTCAAAATTCTCTGTTCCTCTCCTTCTTCAAATTAATCATTATTGACAAAACGCAGCACATAATTCAACAATTAATTACCATATGAGATCACAAAATAAATCTATTTATCAATTTACTTATATTTTTGCTTCACTCAGCAATACCTAGAGTTCCATACGAATGAAAAGAATACATGATCCTACCATATCCTAAATATTCAAATTGAACAAAAAATTCAAGTAAAGCTGCATTTTTTGGTTACACATAACAGAAGAGACAAAGAAAGGGATCGAAAAAGAGGTAGGGTAATTATATACCTGTGAAAACTCTTGATCGGAATCAAAATTGCGTTGAATTGGAAGGGATGAGGTGAAAATGCAACAACGCGAGTCGGGGGGTTAGTTATGGATTGGAATGATGAAAACGACGGAGCCACCAATTGCAGCGACGGACAGAGAAAGGGGTGAAACGAGGGTTCCGTCGTGATCCACGATAATAACACTGCTTCGTTTTTTGAAAGCAGAGAGGAAAATTGAAGAAAAAAAAGTCAAATAATAATAATAGTGATGATATTTTGGAATTTTGGAAAGTTTAGACAAACAATTAATTATTTAAGATTTAATTCTATATCCTATGAAAAAAATAACACAGCTAAAACTATGCCCTAATTAATTTTATCATTGACACATTAATTATAAACATTAAAGTAATTGTCATGTTTAAACATTTAAAACTGATGGCTAAAATTACCTTATCAACCTAATTAATTTTAACATTAGTTCGTTGATTAGGGACAACAAAGTAATTATCATGTTTAACCACTTAAAATTGAACTACTTTCCCCTAAAATTGAATTTTATATATTTTGAATTTTTTTTTGTCACATGATTTTCGCTTTTACATGTTGTTATTGTATCGTACTACTATTTATTATTAGTAATGATTGTGATTTATTTAATAATCTTTATTGTTTACATCTTTGATATAAATTTATTATTTTTCTTTCATTGTTTATATAAATTATTTACTCATCTATTTTTTGGATGCAAACTTATTCTTTTTTTATCCACCACATATTTGAGTTAATGTTTATGTGAATAACTTGATGTTTAATTTTACAATTTCTTTTAATATTGTCATATTTTATTTTTTATATCTTTATAGCTTTTGTTGTCTCCCTTTCCTTTCTCAAGTTTTGAATTATAACATATTTATCACTTTATTACTACTTCATTTTTGTTTTAAATTTATTATGTAAAACAAATAAAATAATTAAAAAATAATTAATTACTCCATGTTAACTCCAACATGAAAGAGATTGAAGATTATAAATCAAACTCCACAGATGTTCTACCATTGAATACTACTCCAACATAACATTTTATGTTATCTTTCTCTTTATAATCGCATTTGTGTTTTATTTTTTAGAAAGAAAACATAGATATAACATATAATCTTATGTTACAAAACTTCTCACATTTCTTGTTTTTGTTAAAATAAATATATTTTTATTATATGATAGTGAAATCCATGTAATAACCATAGTAATAATTATTATTATTATTATGACTATTATTATAATGAATTATAAATTGTATAAGAAAAAAAAAAAAGAGATGCTCGTGTGAGTGGAAGTTCAACATCTTGCAACGAGTAAAATGCACACTGAATCTACCTATGGAATTCAGTGACTGTTTGCTAAATGAAGAGATGCTCGTGTATCTAAAAGAAAAAAACAAAAAGGTGCTCTCCATGTCACTTAAATTTGTGAATATAATAAAGGGGTGTGTAACAGTTATGTTTGATCACCGTGAGTGTGGATCCGACTCCGAGAATAACAAAAAACACAATGCGGTCACAAAAACTAAAATATGGATGGATACACACATAGGAAAATTCAAATAAATAAACAAAAACATGAATAACTAAATATGATTGATAAATCAACAAAAACGTCACGATTGTAATGAATAAGATTAATACAAATTTTAATTCAATAATTTAAAAGAAGAAAAAATATTATTTACAATTTAAAAAAAAAAATTATTTAACTCAATCTATTTTTATACTGCACATGTGATATATATATATATATATATATAAAAACAAAGCAATGAGCTTATTGGTAGAAGAAAATAAAAACCACTATAAATTAACATTAATTCTAGTCTACGTTAACTTTTTTTCTATTAATTGTTTTGTCTAATTTTATTTAGATAATATTTAAAAAACAATTAAAGAAAAGTCAATCGATGGACTAAAAATATAAGTTTAAAATTTTATACGAATACAAAAGTTAAATAAGTTTTTGATATTTATAAATATATCATGTTTTATTTTTAATTTTTCTAAAATTTTACATCAAACAATAGTCTTTTAAATATTTTTTATCAATAATTTTAGTTTTTATTTTTAAATAAATTTATGTGTATCATCATTATTTAAAATGACAAAAATGATCAATTTATGTGTATCAATATTTTTAGTTTTTACATCATTATTATTTAAAATGAAAAAAATGATCAATTTTTAAAATAAAAAAAATTAATTACGTAAATCATTAAAAATAAAAAAATAAAAAATAATTAAATTTATATTTTATTTAAATGGATCAACTATTTGAAATGGACTATCAAACTTAACGTTTATTGAATATTTATGTAATCATTTTATGAACTAGAAGTCCAACCCGTGAAAACCGGAGTTACTAAATAATGAAGTAATAAATAAAATAAGGGGTATTATAGTCAATGTACATCAAAACCCTAACCCTACTCCTCGACTCATATTCTCTTTCATCCTCCGAACTATTTTCGTTGCTTCTCTCAACAAACTCTTCCAATCCCAATGGTACGCTTCTTCCTCTTTTCTTCTTCTTATTGTACCCTTTCTCCCATTCCTTTGTTGTTGTTCGGTTCTAAATCGAAATGCAATTTATAATAGGCTTCGGAGAAGAAACTTTCGAACCCCATGAGGGAAATCAAGGTTCAGAAACTCGTCCTTAACATATCCGTTGGTGAAAGTGGAGATCGTCTCACCAGAGCCGCTAAGGTTTTTCATTTTATTTTTTTTAATTTTTTTTTGTTCATTTATTTGTTTCGTGTCCTGTTTATTTATTTATTTATTTATTTATTTTCTAACAGGTGTTGGAACAGCTCAGTGGCCAAACCCCAGTGTTTTCAAAAGGTTTGATTTAAATGCTCACTTAATACTCATTTTTTATTTGTTTTTATTTATTTATATTTATATATTCACTGGTTTTAATGATGTATCATTCATAGCTGCATAATGGAGTTACTAGGCATGTAGATAAATATAATTGATTTAATAAGTGGTTGTATGTGAATTTGGTTACTGATATGATTGTTCATAAGTTGAGAAATTTGATTAAATTATGCTCTGAATAAGGGCTCTATAATCGAGTCATCAGCAGGAGTCTGTTTGATGGCTGCCTGACTGCCGCTTAGAGCCTAAATGAAACTACCAGAAGAAGATCCTTGAAATCTCTTTGGTTGTTTTCAAGACACAATTATCTGGTGAAATTATTGCATTTGTATTCTATATATTTTTTGTTGAGAATTTAAACCAAGTACATCAACTTTTGTTCACTGAACTTTTATATCTCTTATATATAGGACATGAGATAGTATTTTATTACTGTAGTTTAAATTTTATTGAATGAAAAGCGCTTTAAATTCATCATATTTGATTTGATGTTTCTTAAGGGGTTGGATTCAATTTTTTTCTTCCAATTTTTCGGCTCTAAAACATGATTAAAGATGTTGTATTGGTTATTTATTCTTGAAGGGTAAAATGCCTTAATGCTGCCACATGTTTTGAGTTAAAATAGTTTGTGTTGAAGTCAAGTGTACTCAATGCTGATAAAATCAAATTATCTTGTTACGAACATTCTTCAAAATTTTCATATATACTACTATGTAACCAAATATAAGCAAAAAAGAAAGTTGATAAATCACCTTTATTTGACCTATTTGTGCTTGTATTTTATTACGGAGGGAGTACTAGATACTGTGGCTGTTTACAGTTTGTTTCTTGCTTTTATTTTTCTTATTGACAGCAAGATACACTGTCCGTTCCTTCGGTATTAGAAGAAACGAAAAGATCGCATGCTATGTCACTGTTAGAGGTGACAAGGCAATGCAGCTTTTGGAGAGTGGTTTGAAGGTGAAGGAATATGAACTGCTGAGAAGAAACTTTAGTGATACTGGGTGTTTTGGCTTTGGTATTCAGGAGCATATTGATTTAGGAATCAAGTAAGTTTGAAATCTCTTATATTTGTGGCTGAAATAAATGTTACTTGTTATAGTTATTGTTATGTGGTATGTGAAGCTGTTATGAATTTGTAACAAATATGCCTTGTTTATGTTATTTTTTTACTTGTCATTTAATTCTACAAAAGGGAATGTCTAATGCTGTCAGTCTACAAAAGGGGACGTGTTAATATCACAATGCATATTTGATTAGAAATTATGAGTTTAACTGGTTTTGTATTAGTTCGCTTTAAGCTAAAAATAATTGGAATTCAGTCTCTGGTTTCCTTTTTTGTGTTTTCATTGTCTCCATCAATTGAATTTGGTTTGTTGTTTCCTATTTGCATATGATGTTTTTGCAGTTGTAATTCAAAACTTCCAATTTCTATATTTTCTATTGTGATGAAGTTTGCTATGTTTATGATGAACTTTGTTTGTCTCAGGTATGATCCTTCAACTGGTATTTATGGAATGGACTTCTATGTTGTTCTAGAGCGCCCTGGTTACCGTGTGGGACGTCGTCGTCGTTGCAAGGCTCGCGTTGGGATCCAACATCGGGTCACAAAGGACGATGCTATGAAGTGGTTCCAGGTGAAATATGAAGGTGTGATCCTCAACAAGTCACAGGCGATTGTTTAGTTATGTAGGCTAAATTTCTTAATTATAATATGATGTTTAAATTTATTTAACATTTTTGTGTCTGGTTATATGGACTGTATAAAGGTATTTCTAATCCTTTATTTTTGTTGTCTCAATTATGGATTGAATATTCTAAGTTTTGCATTCATCTATGTTTGGAGAACATGTTTAGAAATTCTTGCAATTTCTTTTCGATTTATGGTCTTTTGAGGGTGTAATCTCGAATGTTTCGCCAAGGGATGGTAGTCCAAACATTTAGTGTCGTTTAAGTTATTTATGTGTAACAATTTAAATATTATAATTTATTTAAACAGTACTTCAAATAAACTTTGATCTTGTGAAGCAGAGACGGGATGCAATAATTTTAAAAAAAAGTATGGGTATGTTAATAAACATAAATTTCTTCGTATCATTTAAACCGAGTTAAATTATTCAGTTTGTAATACAAAATTAAAATAAAAATTTAAAAGTAACAAATTGTATTGAATTATGCAAATAAAAAAACTTAAATATATAAATATTATATTAATATAAAAAAAAGCTTAATTGCAGTTTGGGAATTTTTATTTTAGCTGAATTGCGAAAGTAGATTTCTTATTTTATTTCTCTTCAGTTTTAATTTTTTCAAATAAAATTTTATTAAAATTTTATGAAATTTTATTTTTTTAAAGCTGTTTTACACAATTTATGATCATATATTTTAGGTACAATTGTTGCAAATGAGATCTTGAGGCATGATGTGATTTAACTAAATACAAAAAAATGAAATTTCATGAAATTTTGAATCAAAATTGGGAAGAAATAAAATGAAAGATTACTTTCATGATTTAATTAAAATAGAAGGACTAAAATTACAATTAAACTTAAAAAAATATAATCTTTAATTTTACTTGTAACAAAATAATAATAAAAAATAATAGTTATATACATCACGGTAAATTACTTTACTATTTTAGAAGTACTCATTCTTCATGTGGAGATATAGATGCCTTTGTTGTATGTGCCCTTCTATTACATAGCACAACCAAGTTTATTAATTAAAATGAGATTAATTATGTTACCCGAATATCCAATTTAATAATATTTTTTGTTCGCTGGGAATAAACATCATAGGATGATCAATCATCGTATTTCTTTTTTATACTAATTTAGAAGCTAGAAGTATGGTCCAATTTTGAAAATGGATCCCCTTATTTTAGTGGTCAGTGACTTTAGGGGATTTTGAGAGAAAATTGATTATTAAAATAAATTAATAAAAATATTTGAATAAAATAAATTAATTAATTGAAAGATATAAACAAAGTGTATCAAAATATAAAGGGAGTCAAAATTACCCAATTTTCTGAGATGACAGATTTAAATTCTTACTTTAATAACCAAATCTACCCAATTTATGTTCTCTTAATTGAACCGTTATTGAAGACTTGCATAATAATAATTAAGTAAATAATTATTTTAATTTGGTCTTTAAATGCATGTCCTAATAATCCTTTAATACATTAAAATTATATATATATATATATATAAAATATATTTTTTTATTAGTCATTTTGATAATCAAACATATCTTTCGTTAATTAATTTAATCATTTTGAACCATAACATACAATTACTAAGAAAAAAGACATATACGTATGTGTTAGCAATTTTAATACATTCATTAACTATAACGACACCTCACACACCTTAAGAAACCAAAATAACTATTAACTCAACTCAATAAATAAGAATTATAAGACATGCACGTAACTACACACACGATTAGTCTATCTTATAAAAGAAAAATAAAATCAAAATTTTAAAACATAGAATGAGTCAATAGACAAAGTAAAACTATAGCACATCTAATATCTAATTACTGTGACTGATATTGCAAGTTTATTGCTACAAAATTTCAAAACATTAAAGCAAAAAATGTTGTAGAATACAATTAGAATCCATGACCATTAAGTATCTGACACAAATATGTGTCAATCACAATTTTCATACATCTGAAGTGTCCTTGTTTCCTTTTTCACCACCCATGGAATCTGAATTTGATAAGCAGAACCAGAAATTCTGAATGCATCTTATACTGCAAAAAAATGCATGTGACAATAATCTGGTCTTTGTTGCATTATGGATAATGCTTCACTCACAATTTCACAAAGGTAACTTGATTCTATCAGACCATTTAAAGATATCAGAATAAACCCTATCACCTCCCAACTCTTCTCCTTTCGCGCCGGCTGCAACCCTCATAACATCTTCAATCAACGCAAAGTTTCCCATAATATCGACATGAGCACCACTTTGTGTTCCTCTTCCTTCTAGCAAGTTGGCTGGAGGAGAATGATCGTATTCTCGAACATAAGTTCGAATCCCTGAAGGGTTGAATCTTGTTTTTCCGCGCCAAGCTTTCGCACACATGAAGCCTGAACTTAGAACCGGAACAGTCTCGTCACCATCAACAGTGTAGACACCGTCTTTTAGACAACTAACTTCGTCGCCACCATCTGCTGTTGGATCGATTTCGAAAGGAATGTAACACTCAGCAAAGGGAGATAACTTGTAAATATAAGCTCTTTCGGTCGGTAGGCCAACTCCATATAGAGAGAAGATTTCCATATCAGGAGCATTTGGTAATCTGTAGATATTTTAGAATTGTAAAAGGCATCAACCAATTGAATAGATAACAATAATAAGAAGGATTCGACTATGGCAAATACCTAAATTTCCTTTGTTCATATTCACAAATTCATAACATTATTTTATTTGGAACATATTATGAGTTGAGTTTGTCAAACATTTTCGTATTCATTTTGTAAGATATGTGTTCATTTTACTTGCTAATAAGATGAAGAGGGACACTTGAAGTGAATCGTTCAGATGACAAGAACATGAAAATAGAAAATGTTTACAGAAGGTGTATGAAATCCTGTGTTAGGTGTAAAGTTGGCATACATTCCAAAGCACATTTAACTTTAACGTAACTGATGTGGCGGACTAAACGGGCATATCGCCTTCTTCAATGCCAATCTAAACACACTCTAAGACACTGTCAACCAATACTCAAGCTTGCAAATATGACCGATAAACATCATGATCACGTTACATTTAAAGAGCTATCTTTTGGAGCAGCACCACCAAAGCATGCTTTCAGATATGTATAGCAAGAATAACTGATCCCATAAACTGATAAATAAGAAAAAATAAGGAAGAAAACACTCACTTTGTTTCCAAGGGGTTTGACCAATATTTGTAGTGTTCATATTTAGGATCATCTAAATTATCAGCTATTCCATAAGAGAAATGAGCACTACCACGCGCCATCATTTTTGGAGCAACAAATTGAAGCAGGTCTATGATTGCACTAGCTGTGTAAACTTTATGTTCTGCAACTGCTCTTACTCCCTCAACTCCCATGTCATGGTATTCAGTCCACACATCGCGACAAGAAGTATTTGCAACATTGGGACCCTTAATTGCATCCTGTTAACAAGAAACTTAGTATTAACTATAAACAAGCTACACAATTTGAAATGACTTATTTGAGTTTATCTGCTGCCATAAACACTTGTGCCACTGTTTGGGAGAGCTTATAGCTTATTTTCATAAGCTCTCCATGAGGACTTATGAAAAAGCTAATAACTTATATGAAAATAGTTTGACTTTATTTTATTTTTTGTTTAGAAATAGTTTAAACAAGAAGCGCGTATACTATAACTGCATAATTAATCTGTTTATCCAACCAGCACCTAAGAAAATTGGATAAGATACATCAAATTCAAGTTTCAAGGTTAATATGATCACCCGAAAGTCGTCCATCTCAATATTTGAGGGATCTGCCTCTGCGACAGCTTTGCCAAATGATATAATTCTTCCATAGTTAACAGCATTTGTTTTATTTTTCTCTTGTCCTGTCAACTGCGTATTGTCACTGCTTTGCTTTGTCATGTTAAGGCTATTGCCCGCCTCTGGTGACCAATCAAGACCACCCCATATGGTGTCCCCTCCTTTTGGTATCATTGACATTGTTGAGTCCCAAGAGCGCGTCATCTTCATAACATGTTGCAGCGTTTGAATGCGAAACATGTCGTTATCTATAAAACCCGGTGCAATTGCCCTTGTGACATTTAACAAGAAAAAACCGAATTCAATTTAAGATACTGAATAGCTGGCTGAGCAAAAAAAAAAGTGTAGCATGAATGCCAAATGTAATCAGAATTTTCTTTTCCAGTTCAGATCAGTAATCGGAAATACAGAAAATGGTCACATGGTTGCGTACTATCCAAAATATGCAATTCAAAGAAGAAATTTTCAAGAGAGGAAAAGAGAGATCTTAAAGGTGTGTGTAAAGCATAACTGATTTAAACAATTGAAGAAAATAGATAGTTCATACAATTACCTGATTATAAGCAACTTTTTGGAAGAAAAAAAATTGTCCTAAATATAAGTATCATTTCAAATTACTAGATACATTTTTTTTTCAAATATACCTCTTATTAATACTAATAATTTGGTTGAGAGAGAAAAAATCAGAGTTGGACACAAGGGTATTTTAGTAACATTGATACAAAATAGACACATTAAATTCATTGTCAAACCTAGTGTCTAGCCTTGCCATAGAGAAGATTTACCTAGCAACAGCAATATCTCTGGCTTCAGCTGAGAAAAGCCCTGCTATAGCCTTCGGAACACCTAAAAATGGTCCACCAATGTTTACAATTGCCTTAATATATTTGGAACACCAATCCGGTCCTCCTCCGCCCCCCATTGGAGCTGGTGCTTCAACCCATTTCATGAAATGAAGAAAATACAAAACCCCCATCGAATGTGGAATAATAACCGCCTTATTTCCACCATTAGTTGCAACCATAAGTTCTATGTTGCTTTTTATCCGACTTAGTGTTTGATCTCGCACCTGATCAATTCATTTATTAATTATATTAATGAAATGAAAAACATTCAGCAAATGTTTTAACATGTGTACATCCTTGTTTTTCCTCCTCTTCTTGCAAGTGTGCATAATCAATGTACTTATTTGTTTTAGGCTTAAAAACTCCATGTAAAATAAATTAAAAGAATAATACCTCGGTGTTCTGAAACGATATTCTCCAATCATATGCAGCCATATACATAGTTTTTTCTTCGTAACCAATGCGTGCCAAGTTAGCAATCAGGACAGCCCACACAAAGTATCCTGCTGCAAAGTAGTCAGCAGCTACAAGTCCAGAGACAGGCCTAACTCTTATGTTGGGCGGATCCAATCCTGTTTCATTGTCGAGCGACATGTGCTCCACCCAGCATGACGGTCTGCAAAAGATGGTCGCACAAAAAATAGGAAATCAATCACAAGAATCAAAGGCATAGGCAAAGATTGCAAGTTAAAAAATAAAAAAGAACAATTATGAGTAAGCACGAAGTAGCATCTCAAACGATTCGCCAGTGCCTACACTCCCTTTGGAGTGCAAACATTTCATATATAAAACTAGACATAGTGAACTATGTTATGCGCCCTATCTAGACCATGAGTTAGGATTATCATTTCTGCTTGGAAAACCTTCAATCAATGTGTAATACAGATACTATTTGTCTTACAAAAGGAATGAAATTAATGTCAACAAAGAATTTTCCATATACTTTCAAGCTGAACAGTCCTTCCACTCACAAAGGCTCATGGAAAAGCGACATGAATTCTTCCAATCAATCAAGCACTCACAATCAGCACTTACCACATTAAACAAGTCGAAGTTGAACTTTGAATTTATGTAATTGAATATTTATGTTCGTAAATGAAGATCAGAATCAAAGGTGTAGAGGAAAATAGTGATCTAACACTACACAAGACAAAAGTTGATAAGTTTAACTGCAGTGTAATTTTTTTACACTATTAGCACATCACAATCAATCATGCGTGTGACTTTAGAAGTATTTATGGTGAAAGTCAAATGTTTTTAATGATATGACGACTATGATAGATTGATGGAGTAAAAACTTTTGACACCGACAAGATTAAAGCTTTCTGATGACAGGTTAATTCCAATAACAATAAAAATAACTAACTCCAAGTCTCCAAAGAGAAGTTCAAGCAAACAATACCATAAAAGAGAAGTTCCCTTCCATATCATCTTTCCAATGTCTCCACCAATAATTGATATATTTTAACAAATCCAACAACCTAGCATTAAATTGACAAGTTTACTGAATAGTTTACTCACCAAATATCATTGAGGGCCTGTTTGGATTGACTTACTTGAGCTTATTTATTGGCATAAGCATTGGTAAGGTTGTTTGAGAGAGCTTATAGAAACAACTTAATGACATATATATATATATAAGCGATTTTCAGCTTAATTCCTTAAGCTCTTTAGAATACAACTTATAGCTTATATAAAAACAGGTTGACTTTATTTTATCTTTTGTTATAGAAATAGCTTATACGAAAGTTTTTATCCAACCACTGCACAAATGTTAAAATTTCAACTAATTTTAATCTACTATCACCAATCACCATCTTGTCATAGTCAATCAATTCAAAAACACAACACACTCACAAACAAACCAGTACCAAAAACCACAAAACATAGCAAATCCCAAGCATCATCCACAAACCAAACAAGATAGAAAAATCAGCATCAACATCATCAAATCATGATAAACAAAAACCAACACAACCAAGCAAAGCTATTAACACAAATATTTATTACCTTTTGTAAACTTCTCCAAAAGTACCACCCCACAACCTCTTCCTAAACAACCCTTCAGCACACTGATGACCCTCCCATAGTTCAAGTCCACCAGTAACAATCCCCGGAACAAAAACCACCGGATGCTTCGCAGTAAGCCCTTCTTTCTTAAGTTTAAGGCCAGGTGGATCAGGCATAGGACCAGTTATAGCCTCAGTCACATACTGAGGAAATGAAGCAGGCATAACATTGTACATAAACAACAAAAACCACCACAAAGTGCAAATGCAACCAACAAACCAACAACAACTATCAACACAAGACCACCTACTCTTCTTCAACAAAACATCAGTATCATTCTTATTCTTATTCTTCTTATTCTTTTTGTTCTTATCATTATCATCATCTTCTTCTTCTCCTTCTTTTCTTTGAATTTTTTGTTCTGAATTATCACTCTCACCCTTTTCTGTTTCCGGCCCTTTTCTTCTTCGGATCAGAGACATGTTCCTTAAAACGCTTCAAACAATCAAACCCAGATTCTCTTTAGGAAAAAAAAAATCACTTTTTTTTCGGTTTTTTTTTTGTTTGTTAATTGTTTTTGGGGTTGGAATTTTGTGGGGTTTTTGTTGCGTAGAATTTGATGGGGTTATGTTAGTTAGGTAAAAGATTGAAAATTTAAGCGGAAATGAAGATATTGTGAATTAGAATCGAATTGGGTTAGTGAAAAAGAAGGGTATGCTTCTGCTGAAGACCAGAGCAACTGACCCAAATTATTTAGGATGTGAATTTGATATATCCCACAAAAATATAAACGATTTGAGATTACATTTTATAATTTAATATTAGGACAAGAATTTTTTTTCTCTCTTTTTTTTTAGTATAAAAACAAATGCGGGAAAAGTTTGATCTCTCTTTTAAGTACTCCTATGTTGTTGTTGTTTTTTTTTTTTTAGTTGTCGTATATATTGGTTTACTTGAAATGGAATCAAATCAATAAAATCAAATTGTATATATTATTATTATAATACTAATAAAATTATAGTAAGAGTTTTGTTGACTCAAAACAATTATAGTAAAATAGAAAAGTGTATTTTATAGTGTACATAATTATATCAAGAAAAGTTATAGTGTACATAATTTATTTATTGATTACAAAATTATTATTTTTTAGATATATATGTATCATAATTTTAATTTTTTTAAATTAATTCATTAATATTCTACTCAGACTGAATTTTATGTTTGTAAAAATAGAATACTGAATTTTATGTTTGTAAAATAAAAGATTATTTCGGATAGTTAATTGAATCTAAGCAAATCTTATGGTTTAGAAAAGATTGTCATTAACATATTTTGGGTTTTAATATTTTCTTGCTCAATAAAGCCTAGCCAATAAATAAATGTGAAACCAATTACATCAAGTTTTTTTAGTTACTTTATTTAATTTTATTGATTATTCTATTTTACATTATAAAAAATCAAACTTGAGTTAAATACAATTATAATTAGACTTTTAAAAACACCATCAAACTTAATATTTAATGAAAAGTGAATTTCATACTTTCTTCATTAATATCTCTATTATTAGATATATCTAAAGATTTTCTTTTATTTATTTTTACAATTTTTAATTTATTAATTATTTATTTATCAACTTATCACTTATTATGTTGTAATTTTGCTGTAATTATAACAAATAAATAGTATTATAAAAATATTAACTATCAAGAAAAGTAAAATTATAAAACAATGTTTATTTAAGAATACAAGTATTTAATATTAATATATTTTTCTAGGGAAACAAAATGGTGGTAGATATGGAACTTTGGAGAGGATTGGTTGTGCAGCCTGTGATAATTGAGTTGATGGGTTGGTGGGTCTGAGACACAGACAGGGTTATATATGACCAAGTTTGATGACGTGGCTTAATTTGTGTGGTTATTTATGCTATTATTTGTATAATTAGTTTAGTGGACCATGTTGTTTTCTTTTTCTATAATATTCCTCCTCTTTTCCATTGCCAAATGCACATTAATTGGTAGTAGTGTCTGTAGGAACAAAAAAGCTTGATAAAACGTGATTTACATAACATAATTGATGATGTGTGTGATTCTTGCTGCGTTCTTATTTATAAATAAAAATAAGAAGAAAAAAAAATACGTAACTAATTTAAAATGTAGATTTAATATATTAATTTATCTATTTTTATTTATAAATAAGAATTGAAGGATCATTTTTATTTATAAAGGAAAATAAATTACTAAAAATTTATCTATTTGTTTTAAATATATCAATTTATTAATTATTTTTGTTTATAAATACTTATAAATAAGAAAAGATAAAATATTAACAATATAACTTTGAAGTTTAAACCACTGTGAGATTTCATATATGTCTTTTTTTTTTAACTAAATTATTAAATTAAAATACTAATTTAAACATTAAACTTAATGATAAAATTGATTATACATTTAAATTCTATAAAGTTTGATAAGTTCATTTATGCAATTGTATTAAGAAAGATACCTAACTTTGTTGGAATTTTTTAATATTTCAAAAGTTATTAATTCCATCTAATTACTTTTTTGTTTTTAAAAGTATACTTAAATATATGTTTGAAAGCTGTCTACACGATTTGAAACTTATTTCCTATTATTTAGTCATGTTGCCCATTAATCAACAACCTCGTGCACTACTATTCCTCTTTTGCAGCTTATTAAATTATTGTCCTTCTGTCGTTAAGATAAACATAACAACATTAGACATTAAGTAGCTAGAAAGAAATTCATGTCAAATGATCAAAACAATGCATTTATCTTATATTTTTTTAATTAATATTTTGCATAAGATAGTTGAATGAATTTGTTTATTGTTCTAGAAGAACATAAATCAAAATAAATTTATGGTGTCTCATATAATATAGACAAAATAAATAAATTTTATGTTAATAATTTTAGTTACTTAAACAAAATATTGAGATTTAAGATCAAATTAGCAAACACTTGATTTTTTTTAGCACATAGAACTAAAAAACACAAATTTTATCAAGAAAAAAATAAAATTAATATAGCAAAATACCAAAAGAAAGTAATCAAAGAAGGTGAAAAACAAAAGTAATTATTCAAAACATTTAGAGCAACATAAGAATGAAAACGAAAAAAATGACTAAAATAATATAAAGTCAAATGCAAAATAAAATACATCATATATATATTGACAAATCATTACCTAACGATATGACTCTAAATGTACTAATCAACTTAAATTTGAATACTTCAACTTAGTCATTTCAAAACTCACTCTTATACTATCACAACAAAACAAAATTTAATTCAAACTCCATTAAAAAACTAAAAATAGCAAATAAAATAGGAAGTGAAAAGTAATATTGATCATCTAATGTAAGAAATTGCATCTTTAAAACACTTTGTTATCGCAAATCACCACGCTCATGCATCTTGTTGCAGCAAAATATATTGAAATAAATAACAACAACAAATAACAAAGAAATTAACACAAACTATAAAATATAAAAAATAAAAAAAAATAAAAAAAGAAGAAGAAATTAACACACTAGAAATAAAGAATTGCCCACTAATTTATACCACAATCAATAATTCAAAAATAGTATTTTTAATCAAACACCTATATAATATAAAATGACACTGAAACAATAAAATAATATTATAAAAAGCATTGTAATCCAAAAATTATATCCACTAAAGTAAGTTACTTCTTTTTCTTCTTCTTTTTTATTCCTTCAACTATTATTCCCAAAGTACCGGTGGCGCAATTATTTAATTATAGGGAATTGGCAAAATTACTGTAGCACAAAAAATAGAAATAGTTCAATTACTCTTATCTTTTTCCAAAAAATAAAAATAAAATCTCAATTACTCTTATTTATGTAGAATTCATTGTTAATTAGGATATCTATATAATTGGTTTGGAATATAAAAGTGTGGCAAAATTTGTACCGAATCTCCACATATATTGCTTTTAAAATTTAAAATGTATTTTTTATCATAAAAAATTAATAAAATAAAGAATAATAAAAACATTATAATAGATAAATACTCTACTTAAGTGACAATGTCGAACTTACCATAAACTAAATTTTGGTTTATTATTATGTATAAATGTATAGATAGATTAATATTCTTTCTTTACAGTTAATTATGAGGAGGCAGGGTAGGTTGAAAAGAAGAATTCAATTATTATTAACATCATTACCCATGACTATGCTACTTGATTTTTTGGACCAAACAAATAAATAATAATACATGCCGTTTTTTCTTTATTTCAAGACTTTGAATGCATGTTAATGGATCAATTTTTGCAAGACAAACACTAATGGGCTGCAAAGATGGAAGGGCCCTATGAGATAAGGCCGAAAAACATATTCCTAAAATAGTCTACTAACAAAGGGGATTGTTATGATTTGGGTTTAGCTATCATCAAGTTCATCATGTCTCAATTCATCTACTTTGTCATTTCTATACAAACCATAAAAGTATGCTTTAAAAAGTAGGGGGAAATGAAGAAGAATCTGAAAAAATTAAAATAAAAAATGAAAGGCATTTCTTGAAATCGAACAAAAGAAAAAAAACAGAATAAAGTCATTTTACCTTTATAAAGTTATTGTGTTCATGATGATAAATTACTTTGCAATCATTTTTACTATTCCTATTATATGATTCAACCGACAAATTTAATGGATATTTTGTAGTATATCACATATTCAAACCTTCAAAATAGATTTTAAAAACTAAAAATAGTTTGGTTACATTAAGGGGTTAGTTTCACACAAAAGTCACAATTCAAATTTTTTATGGCTACCAAAGTGAATTCGTTGGAAAGCATCAATTATGTATTTACAACACTTCCACAATATTCAAACATTATCTTTGATCTTGGAAGAGCAGCTTCCTTAGGAGTTAGTTAAAACTCTCTTAAGAGTCAATTAGTTGTTAATAAATAGTACATAATTTATGGACTAGTTCTCCACTAGCTCTATATATGTAGCAACTAATGTATTTGTTTAATTTCAAAGATTTAATTATCTATCACTTCATGAATCATGAGTAATTATATTTTGTAATAAACTTTTACTACAATATCTTAAGATTTAGGCGATACTTTTCTTAACAATAGTAAAATTTATTTCCACCGTATAGTATATATCACGTTTATTTGTGATTATTATTGACTAAAATTATTGTTTATTTTTGATTTTTTTTTACAAAAAGATATAGTAAATTTTATCATAATTAACTCACGCAATTGCGAGATTTTTAGTTTGAACTGCAAGGTCTTAGGTTCAAACTCGAGACAGACATATAATCTAACAATATCAGCATTTGTCAATTGTCAGTTAAATTAAGATATCTATTTTTGAAACTTTAACCAAAACTTATTTAGATTGTAGCCTAAAATCGGAAAAATAATATTATCCATACGAATAGACAACAAAGGAAAAAGGAATACAGTATGGATGAAAATCATTGTCAATTTATTGCCTATTATTTTAGCAACAATTTTCTGCAGAGGATTTTATCCTGCACCCCCACATCTAGACCTGCCACCTCTTAAATCAACGTGAAAATACAATTTTATCTTTCATAAAACCTTCAACTTTTTTAACTTTTGATGTTTTCACTTCTCTTTTCAAAATATTCAAAAAATCCAAAGTTTTGAAATAAAAATTTATAGAATTTTCAAAACTTTCGAAATAGAAAAATTTCAAAACTTTTCATATTTGAAAGTTTCAAAACTTTTCATATTTTCGAAATGTAATTCTTATTTCGAAAATTTTCAGATTTAAAAATTTTTGAAACTTTCGAAATTTTCCAAATTTTCGAAATATAATCTTTATTTCGAAAATTTAAGGGAGTGACAGATTTAAGTGTAGGAATGCATGATATAATCCTATTTTCTACGTCATAGTTATCTTTAACCCAAAACAAGTGAAGCCTTTTTTTTAACTCTTACAAAAATAAATATTTATTATTAGAAGAAAAAAAAACCTCTAATTTTGGGCATGAACATTGTTAGCAAAAGTACCTCATATCCATGTGCGCTGCACAGTAGGAGTACACTGTATAAGAAAAAAAAAAGGAAATACTAAAGAATGTGGAGTTTATGGAAAGTAAATAACCATTTCATAAATGCAGAGTCTAGTGAATATTTTTTCATCATACTGTGAATTATGCAGCTCACTAAGTAAAATAACCAAAAATTCCATTTCTTTCCCTTATTTAAACTTTATTTTATTTTTAATGATTTTAACATGTTTTTTAACATATCCTATTAAGTAAATTCATTAGAGACAATTTTATAATATATATTAGAGACAATTTTTTTCCCTTTCAACAATAGTTTTTATCCCATTCAGACTATAAAATGTGTGTTTTTTGGATACCTTCACCATTTGAATATACTTTTAAAAATGAGATTTAAATCTATTTAAAAGTCAAAATGATTTATTTACTATTGTAAAAGTCTAGTCTATGGACCTCTTTTAAATTAAATAGCCATGATTAGCCCATTTGTTTTAAATTCAAGAATATTAATATAGTTAATAGTTGTATACAATTTATGAATATTTATATCCATAACGATCCATGCATTGCATTTGCTATACAAGTAAAACTCAATGAAAGTCCCTTTCATTTGTGTTTTGAGGAGTTAAGATGATGTTACTAAAACAAGTTAATGTCAATATCATCTATCCATTTTGCCCCCATGAATTGGGAGTCCTTAGAGGCCACAATGAATGATTGAAGCACCCAAAGTACCATCATTATTTTACCATCCCAAAACCAAAGTCTAAATGCTCTCAATTCTTGAAACATAGTACAAAAGCCAATCACGTCCTATTTTTTTTTACTAGCAAAGCATGTGACATATGGTCCACTTAATTTATATGATGACAACATGTAGTAGTATATCTTATTAACAAATTGATCGATGAACATTAAATATATACATTAATTGAATTGAAATAATTCATATGATAATGTCCCCTCTAAGAAACTAGGTGGGCCTAAGTCTTTTTCATCAGATGCAAAGGGCTATATATTGAATTAATCCACCGTCACCTTTATGGCTCTAACACTTCCATCATACTATACGTGAACCAAATTTTAAGTACTATAGTTTTATCATAACAAATATTGATAACACTTCTATGCATTCAATTTTAGGGGAAACACCCATGCATGTATGTGCTATATAGACTCATAAATTTTTATTTCAATTTTGACTTTCGGCGCTGACAAAAATTAAATATAACTAGTATAATATTGCAGGAAAGTATTCCTTGCTTTACAAATCAAAAGATAAATTACACTCAATATGTTTGATCTTGATTTAATAGTCTATTTTATCTGAATATTATATAATTTTTTCGTCTTGATTTATATAGTCTCTTTAGTCTTAAGATTTTATTTTCATTGTTTTCAATATCGCTCTTATCTAAAATCTACAATATCCAAACAAATATTAAATGAATTGGCTCTATTATAAATTTAAAAAGAATTGTTAAATAGAATTTATTATAATAATTTTATAAATAATTTTGAAAATTTCAAAAGTTTAAAGATAAAATTTTAATAAAAATATGTCGATAAATAAATGCAAAATATATTATTGTTATCATTAAAATATAAAAAAAACCTCACATTGAAGTTCATTTAGGCCTCACTTAGTGTGAGTCAATCATGAGTCTAGTTTGGTATAGTGGAGCAGTGAGAGTAGATGCATGTATAATAAAATATTTTAGTCCTTAGAGAATTATTTTATAAATAATTTTAGTTTTAGTTGAACTGAAACATGATTAATTCTCCCTCAACTTTTAAATATTCGAATGATTTTTTTTTTAAACATGTTTATAATATTATAAAAATTTATCTATAAAAATTTATAATTTTTTTATTTTAGATAAATTAAATATAAAATTTTTAAATATAAAAATTCATGATAAAATTAACAAAAATGTAAATCTAAAAGTCGGATTTTATTTTTTTTATAGAGTAACTTTTAATAATGTTGTAGATATACTATACAAATGACTAAAAAATACACGGTGACTTAATAAAATAGACTAACACTATTTGCATGATAAATTTATAGGACTATAAATTATATATTTTTTTTATATACATAGACTAAAAACAAAATGTTAAAATTATATGGAGACTAATTAATACATATTTAACATTATTTTTAAAAACACTTTAAGTGATTTGTCTAATAAGGAAGCTCGCGTAAATACTCTCACTTTATATGTAACTATATTTATTATTCTCTTTTAAATTTGTGATCAGGTTACCATTTGTATTGTCATTTTCATCTTTTAATAATATGAAATGTCTAGTTTCTTTTTTTGGTTTCATAATTAATAAATAGAAAAAGAAATCTCTGGATTTTTATGACGTCAAACAATTTATTTTTTCCATTAAATTTTTCATACACTTAATGAGACGACACATTAAGTAAAGTCTCAATGAGGTTGAGGAAGAAGAAGACCAACAAAATAATGTCATTCATTTTGTTCCTATGACATGTCACAAACATGACTGCATATGTGGATTGCTATTGTGGTACTTAATACCTTAGCTCATGTAGTGTGGCAAACAAATTTAACATAATGACTAAGTTAATTGACGTCACAAATTTAAAGATGTTTTTGTCTCAAAGGATAAAATAACCAATCTTTACAATTTCGATTACAAATTTGACAATTTACTTCAGTTAATTAAATCCATGAATTAAGAGCCAAACTACTATGAAAAGAAAAACAAATTAAGCTTCATATATATATTAGGGTTTCTTAAGAAGTAAGAATTCCTTATCCTTTAAAGTTTGAAATGTTGAATCCATTGGTGGCTGATATCTAACCGTGTAACGTTTGAAATTGGAAATAAACAAAAAAAAGTATTCCACACTTTTCCACTATAAAGAAAGGATACATTTCACTTTATTCCTCCCTTAACTTGAACATAACTTTCGCAAAGAAACTTAAATGATCCAAATCATCTTTTCTCCAAGTTGAAGGCAAATATACTTTAATTGTTAGGTGATTATTAATCACCTAATTATTTATATAAATATATTATTAGTAATTAGAGTCGGCCCAAGGTCCAATCTAATAAAACAAGGGTTTTAGATTTTTTTTTTTACATTTTCATATATATATATATATATATATATATATATATATAGCTATAATAATATTAACACTAAAGTGTTATAACAAGTAAAAAGACTATATTAAAAAATATACAACCATTAGCATACTTAATATTGTTGTTAGTATTAAAAATATTTCTATTTTTTTTTTCTTCAATAACTTATTTTAGAGTTTGTTTTAGGTCTAATAAGTGTTGGACCAACACTATTGGTACTAAGTATCAATCGATTTAGTAGTGACTAATTTTCGTCAAAGAATACGTTGAACATATAAAATATAAAGTGAATTCTTCTCTTTCAACTGAATTTTCTCTAAACACATAAATTAGAAATTAAATCTCTAACCAAAATTACGGTGAATCACGTTAATTTTACATAAACAATAGAGCTATTGTTTTTCTTTCCTCTCACTTTCTTTTTGAAATCAAAATTGCGGTGAATCACGTTAATTTTACATAAACAATAGAGCTATTGTTTTTCTTTCCTCTCACTTTCTTTTTGAAATCAAAACAAAGGATTAGGCTCATAAAAAAACTTAATAGAAAAACAACTTCAATCTAAAAAGTAGTTGTAATTAGTATTTGAAAAATTATATAATAATCACCAATATAAAATTAACAACCAACCGAGTTAGGTTTAGCGGTTAGACTCCTCCAACACGGTGAATTCGAATTAAAAGTCATATCAAAAGAAATATTTATATTTAATGTTCAACATGCATTGAATATAGTTATTCATTTAGAGAGAATCTATGAGAAAAAATAAATAATTTTGTTTTTCCACTTTTATATGTATTTATTATTATTATTATTATTATTAATTATTATTGCTATTATTTTATATCTTATTCGTATTACTCATGTGGCCATTGAATGGCACAACACACTAGTTACCAAAAATGAACCAAAAAAGTGTATCACAAAACAAAATAAGAGAAGCAACCTAGAAAAGGAAGTTTTTGGTAGCATTGAATTATAAGATATTTGAACCGTGAAACAAATGAGGCAGACAGAGAAGCAAGTTCTTGTGGTTTGACTCATGCTCTTGTCAATGTCAATACATCCAACCATACAATTCATTTGCTTGCCCTTCTTTATCTGTGAGTCACTCAACACACATTCTGATTCTCTTTTTTTTTTTTTTTTTTTTTTTTTTTTTTTTTTTCTTTCAAAATATTAAATTTAAATCTAAGATTTTTAGTAAAGTTGAAAAAGACACTTACCATCTCAATTAAATACTTTTGGGAAATTCTAACTCTCTTTGTTTTGTTTTTTTCAATTAAATTAATATTAAAAATAAATTCAACGGCTACAAGGGTAGATAATAATAGTTATAATGAGACAATTCCATAAACTCTATATATGTCACTAAGCTCCAATTTCAACACTTTTTGAATCAAACGTGCCACGTTAGTTCCATTTTCTTACTCCATTTCAATTCAATCAAAATTCATCGTTAGAATTGGATCTATAGATTTTTTTTATTTTTTTATTTTTTCATTTCGAATCAATCTTACCTAATAATACATGTATTGGTTTAGGTATGAGTTATGAGAAAGAAAATATTTTTGAAATAAAATAATTGCATTTTATTTATCAATTTTTTTTTATGAGTAGTACTATTTTATACAAATGATTTGCGCAAAACAAAAATAAGACATAAAAATAAGAGTTTGAATCGATAAATAATTGTTTGATTATGCATAAGAGAATCAATAATTATAATTTATAAGTATTTATATTATTCTTTTCTTTTTCGCAAAGATCTCTCATTGTAATCAATATTTGTCTTTATTTATTAGTTGTTCAATGTACACTCTTTTGTCTAGTGTACCACTGTTATAACATTCTATATAACACCTTAAAATTTGCAATTGTATAATAGAAAGTAGAAAGTGATAGAAAATAGAAAAATTTAGTATGATGAGATAGAAAAAAATAAAAAATAGATAAATTTTGACTATTCATTTAAAGAGCAAAGATAAGATAAAAGAGGAAAATGAAGAAATAGAATAAATTTAAATACACTCAAATATTCATTATTAAAAAGTTATATGATGTGATTTTACTACTTTTGGGACTCAAATAGAGAGAAAAATAATATTTTTATTTTTATTTTTTTTTACATCTAAGAAGAGAAATAAAATGAGGCAAATCTATAGAGATTTCATTAATATTTATTTGAAAAAAAAAATAGAATGAGATATGAGATTAATTTGTATATATTATTTATCTAAATTTACACACACGTCTAGTAAAAACGTACCAAATTAAATTCACATTCAATTTGGTTTAGATTATCAGTTTTTCCTCACATTTTCTCCGTTACCCTATCATTTAGATTTTGGCACTATCAATTAGAATGGTACTGTTTTCTTTATTTTATTATCTAAAGGTGAAACTTGTAGTGTATTAATTTGTAGTAGGTTATCTAGACAAGTCAAAATGAACTGAATTTGATCGATTGGCCCAATTAGTCTAATTTAATTTATTTATTTATTTGAGTACTATATTAATTTAAAATTGGATTAGCAATAAGACCAACAACAACAAAAATGGATTAAAATTTCAACTTGGTTTCTTTGGTTTGGAATACAAAAATATTGAAAACCTTACATTTTTATATTAAGTAGAACATAAACTTTGACATAAAAGGAACCGTTAATAAAATATTTTGATATTTTATATAAAAAAATAAAACATGACACTCACTATATTTTTTATAATATTATATTTTTGTCTTATGTTGTGTTAAATTTTGTATTTTAATAACATTATTTATTAACTATCTTATTTATAATATTTATTTTTTTTAAATTATTTATCTCTTTATATTACTAATTAAATTTCAATTAGTCGTGCAAAAATAAACGAATTAAAGAGACTAATTCGACCGACCAAACTCAATTTATCATTCTTTATATTGTTAATACGATACAATTAAAGAAACAATTAAAGTACAAACTAAAAATAATATTATTTTTTTTTGAATAAAGCTGTTAATATGAGAAAAAAATTATATTTAATTTGATTTTGTTGAACTTTTTATATAAGTTTTATTGTGCACAATGAAATGGCTATCTAGTGTGTATTTTATATAGATTATACTCATTTTATCTATAATTTTTTTAAAATAAATATTTATGTAAAGGGGTGGATTTCGAGTCTTTAAGAAAGATCTTAATACTCAAGTAGTATTTATTAAATGATTTATATACACCTTCCTCTAAGAGTTTTGTAGGTGTGGTTGAGTAATGATCGAGTTTGTGAGAATTCGGGTCCAATTATGTCAACCAATTCAAATATGGCTGAATTTGTTTCAGTTTTAACGAATTATATTAATCCGAGTGAATTGATTAGACTTTACAAAACTTTATATAATGTTACTTGATAACGAATAGAATATAAGACTCTTAAAGTGAACAATTATTTGTATTTATGAAAATAATAAAAATATTAAATAATTATTTTATTTAAGAGCTAGCATTTTTATCTAGTCTCACATCTTATTAACAAGTTAAATTTAACACACATTTCATACGAGAAAAAACAATTTCACAAAATAGATAAACTGGGAGGAGACTTTCTACCCAACAGTGACAATACAAACATTCAATATTATAGTTTCTTTTGAAGTACATGGTTTTTTCCTTTTAATACTTTCACATTTTGTAAGTGATATATTTAGTTATTATTTTGCAGAAGATATAATAAATATTAAATATCACTAAATTTGCAACGTGAAATTTGAGTTTTGAATTAAAAATACGTTATACAACATAATGATATCAGTATTTATCAGTTGATCAATAATATAACACCAAATTTTAATATTTTTTTATATTCATTCAATCATTTGTACAATTTAATAGCGTTAGACATTTATATTTTATAACTTTGTTAAACTAGGCCAAATATCCCCCTCTCATTATATCTTAGAGCCAAGTATATTTCATTTAAAAAAAGTGGAAAAAATAAAAATAAAAATAAAATATTTGTACCATCTCAAATGCACCACCAACTATAACATTCATTAATCACACAACCGAAAAATTCAGATACTAAGCCAAGTAATAATGGAAGAGAACTATAATACCCTTTCAAGTAATTACCCCACTAACCCTTTTTAAACAATGAACCCCACTGTAATTAATTAAGATTTGCAATAACTTTCAGATCTCAACAGTTTTTAGAAAATAAATAATGTGGCTGTCAAAAACAGAAAGTAAATGATGCGGTTTAAAAAGAAAATCACTACAGATATACATCATTATTATGAGGTTTTCAAATTTTAAAAACTATATGCACAATTTCTGAAGGCAATTAATTAAGCATACAAAAGTAGATCATTAGAATTAGAAAGAAAAAGATGAATTTAAGGTAAAGATAATCAAATAATCAAGAGTTTTAGTTAAGGTGGACAAAGTTCGAATATGAGTAGATTTTTTTTTAATTAAATTTCATTTATTTTCAATCGAAATTCAAATTAAAAAGATAATTTCTTAGTAAAGTTGATTTAGTAGTTAAGATAAAAAAAAGTTAAAAATGTTACAAATTTAATTAAATATTATATAAATTATTAATAATATTAACTAATGTTCTAAGAAAATTAGACGATTGAATTTTTTTTTTAACAAGTATGATGTTTTAATTTATGTAGCAACAAATAAAATACTAATAGATAAAATATATATTTAATATTATTCTGTATATGTTAAAATTGGAAAATTTACCACAAAACATTTAAACATTTACCAAATGATAAAGACCTCTGCTATGTTTGCAGGAATTGTTTGTTTTGTGTTGTGCCAAACAAAGCACAAAACTTCACGCCGCTACATTCCCATTTTTCACTTTTTTTTTCCCCTTTGTCTTTCATTTGCCATTAGAGAGAGATCATAGGGTGGCGCATGCACACACTTTACACACACAAATCTCTCTCTCACTATATATATATAATTACAACAAAACTATATCACAATAAGTTACACATAGAATGGACACATAGGGGACCAAGCCACCACGCCAAACCTCGGTACCTCTCACACGTATATAGATACATAGATAGATATATACAGCCACCCACCTACATACCCCAAATCTCAATGACCCTTCAGGAGGGACACTGAAAAGGAACCAAACCAAAGGGTACTCTTTTCTTTCTTATACACTTCCTTGCATTCTTTCTGTTTGTTCTATTGTCTCTTTCATCTAATGTTTTAGTTTCCTTTGACTCACTTACACACAAAATGTCCAATTCACTCTAACTATATGGTATGTGTAAAATTGATAAAATAATTGATTTTTATATTCATTTTCATCTCATAGATCTCTCTCTTGTGGGGTTGTTGATTTTGATTCCTCATTCTTCTTAGGATCATTGTTGATTTGTGCCTTCAAAGTTAAACATTCAATGAAGTTTTTGCCTTTCCCCCCTTAATTTGTGTGTATTGGAAGGAATTAAGTTGACCCCAGATCTTATATTTGTTTGATTGTTACACAGTTTCAATCTTTGGTATAATTGCTTTTGGTTTGATTTGAAATTGTAACTTGGTTATATCTTTTTGAAATTTAGAAGTGGGAGGGGAAAATCAAGTGAGTTGAGTCAGAAAATGTTGACTTGCATAGCTTGTTCAAAGCAGCTTAATGATGGATCTCTTCAACAACAAGATGAAGAAGCTGTTCAAACACCTAGCACCAAACAAGCCATCAAGGCTCTTACTGCTCAGGTAAATTGCCAAATCCATAATTACATTCACCTGTTTTTGTTTCTGCAAAAAAATGTCTTCAAATTATGGAATATTTATATTTGGATGTTAAGCTAGAGAATCAAAGTTTCATTATTTTGTTAACAGGAAATTTGTTAGTTATGCAAAAGTACATGTTTTTGTTCCTTTCATGTAGTTGTAGTGAATTTTAGTGACTCTTTATGTAATTATAGGACCCAATTTTTGTCTTTCTTGATTTTGTTTTTTGGTTTTTTCTCAAGAGGTGATTTTTTTCTTTTAATCAGATCAAGGATATGGCAGTGAAGGCTTCTGGGGCCTATAAGAATTGCAAGCCATGTTCAGGATCTTCAAATGGTAACAAGAACAAAAAGTATGCTGATTCTGATTTGGGGTCAGATTCGGCAAGGTTCAACTGGGCCTACAGAAGAACAGGGAGCTCGAATTCGACACCGAGAATGTGGGGGAAGGAAATGGAAGCTAGACTCAAAGGGATTTCCAGTGGAGAAGGAACGCCGACATCAGTGAGTGGACGCACCGAGTCGGTTGTGTTCATGGAGGAGGAGGATGAACCTAAGGAATGGGTTGCACAAGTTGAGCCTGGTGTGATTATTACTTTTGTTTCATTGCCTCAAGGTGGGAATGATTTGAAGAGGATACGGTTCAGGTACTTACCCTTCTCTTCTTTTTTTGTGTTTCGCAAATTGCACAAGGTTTTTTGATTTGTTGGAGTCGTTGCAAATCACATGCTCTTTCATGTGGTAGAGGTAGCTACTCCCTCTTTCTCATATTAATGTCTTTTAAGGTTATGCACAATTCTTAAGAAAATCTCCGAGTGCACTAATTTCTATGATAAAATGTGTTTGATTTACCAAAGTACCCTTATTAATACTACATTCATGCATAAATATAGGATCCTCTTGAGATTTTTCTGTCTCTTTTTTTATAAGACCTTTTTTCAATTTTCCAAGTGCATTAATTATTTATTTGCTAACTTACCGGTAATTATGTTACATTTTTTCCTGCAATCTATAATAAATATTAGAATAAACCATAAAGGAACTCTCCATCTTCAAGGATAAACTAGTAAAACAATTCAAATTGTCAAATAATGTAATACTACAATTAACTTCCTTAATTCCTGTGATTTAATCAAGGGGGTCTTATATATAGGGATGGAGGTAGTACTAGTTAGTAGAATAGTTAGATGTGTTGTCGATATATAGAAAATAAGGGTATATCAATGGAACAAAAGTAACTAATGCTCCATTAGTAATCTTAAGGAACCAATGATATGAGACATGTAAATATTTTAAATGTGACACTTAATATGACACTGAAGAAAGAAAGGAAATAGCTTTTTAACTAGTGTGGCTTTGTCCTTTGTGATTTTAAACTTTTTATTGTTCTTATTTGATCTGGCACTTAATTGTTTGAGAGTGTGATCACATGCTTTTCCAAAGGCTGTACAAATTCTAGATTGGCAGGATCTATCTTGTTTGTATTGTGTGTTTCTTTGGAGAACCATAGATTTATTCCATTGTCAGTAACTCATGCTTCACTTGTGGTAGTTGAGTGTGACAAAAGCAAAAAGAATTTTTATCTCATAGCTTGATGGTTCAAATGCCTTCCCTCCTCTCAGCTCACAAAAGAAAAAGGAAAAAAGAAAAAAGAAGAGTTAAAAAAGAAAATAAAGGAAAGGAAAGGAAGCTATGCAAAGAAAAAGGCCAGACTTGGTTCTGTGCCTGAGTAATACATATTTTGTGAAAAGTTCAAGCAAATTTGATTAGAAATGGAAACTAAAAAACAAGAATTATTATACTATGAAGGATCTGTTCATTCAAGCATTAATAGTTTATGAATATAGAATTCTACTTTATTGATATTGAATAATTTCATTTCATTAATTTAGTTAATAGTAACAACTCCTTTTTGTTTGGGTAACCTTTTGGGTTTTTGTTATAACTTAGCTATGAAGTACTGACACAAACACTAGGCATAACACTAACACTGATACATAGACATTAATAATAATTTGAGAAAATAGAAGCAATTTTATCAATTGGTATTAATCATGAATATTTGAACTACTTTGCTTTTTATTGTCTGTCTTGAGTATCAGTCATGTGGTCAGTAGCATGATCATGTTTTGATAAATAACTGAATTAAGTGTTTACAATGTAAGTGTTTATGTATAAGTTATTTTTACAATAAGATGAAATAAAGTAAATTTATATAAGTTATAAGTCATTTTCATAAGTTATCTTGGAAAGCTTATATAAATAAGCTAAAAATAGCTCATGGACATGTCATAAGTTGTATCTATAAGCTTTCTAAAAAAGTATCGCGAGTGCTTATGCAAGTAGCTAACTCAAATAAATCGTTTAGATAGAGATAATTAGAATTCACTTTTATGCTTTTTGTCGTCAATATATATTGATAGTTTTAAATGAGTGTTATGTCAAAATCTTTGTTATTATCCCATCAATGATTAAACTATTTAATTTATATTTTGCATCAGCCGTGAAATGTTTAATAAATGGCAAGCTCAGAGGTGGTGGGCAGAGAACTATGACAAGGTGATGGAGTTGTACAATGTTCAAAGGTTCAATCAACAAGCAGTTCCTCTCCCAACTCCACCTAGATCTGAAGATGAGGTGAGAATACACTTTTTGTAATTTGATGTTAAGAATTCTGTGATTGAACTTCTATTCCAAAAACCAATGCATGCAGAATGCATGTTATCATGAATTACTCATCTCCAATTCCATCTAACTCAATGTGTGGCCTTACAAACTACAATTCTGTTCAGATAAACAATTTAATTATGTGTTTACGGTATAAACGTTTATCATATAAGTACTGATGTGAAAGTTATTTCTATAACAATAGATAAAATAAAGTCAAATTGTTTTTGTATAAACTATAAGTTATTTTCATAAGCTATCCTGGAAAGCTTATGAAAATAGCTGAAAATGGCTTATGATCAATATCATAAGCTTTCCCAAACAATCTCACCAGTTTAGTGGATTGTTTCCTTCTCTATTTACATAAGTAGTTTATTTAGAATATTTAGTTGGTGTTTAGGTAAAACTTTGCTTTTCTTTTTTTAGAGTTCAAGGATCGAATCTGTGAGGGACAGCCCCGTCACACCACCTCTCAGCAAAGAGCGCCCGCCCCGTCATTTTCACCACCCACTGGGAATGGGCTACTCCTCGTCAGATTCATTGGATCATCACCATATGAAACCTCACACTTGCTATGAAACAAGTGGTCTGCCATCGACACCTAATCTTTCCAACATTGGTGTGCTGAAGACCGAAAGATCATCCATTGATGCTTCTGTAAGGACGAGTTCATCGGAAGAGGAAGATCACTCAGATGAGCTCTCAATCAGCAATGCCAGTGACATGGAAACTGAATGGGTTGAACAGGACGAACCGGGAGTATACATCACTATCCGAGCACTGCCAGGTGGAACCAGAGAACTTAGGCGCGTCCGCTTCAGGTATGCAGAAATCGTTGCCATGGAATATAAAATTGTTGTTTAATCAAAGGCTTATGTCATTTGTGTATTCTTAAAGTAGTCACATATAATCACATTCATTCAAATTCAAAATTTTATTAGTATATTTCCTTTTATGCAGCCGAGAGAAGTTCGGAGAAATGCATGCAAGATTGTGGTGGGAAGAGAACCGTGCGAGGATACAAGAGCAATACTTGTGACTAAAGTAATGAGCCTTTACACCGATAACTGCTTCGGCAAGCTAACAAGAGGACAAAATGGGAAAGCTTTACATTATTGTGCATTTTAGATTCAATTTCTTTCTTTCCGGTGGATAACTTTCAAGTGACTTTAGCTTACAACTTTGGAGTTCAGTGTAGCTGTGGAGAAATGCAGATGATGGGAAACTATTAATATTAATTAAACTCTGATAGTGCAATTTTAGTTTTAGTTAAACTTGTTAATGCAATGTCTTGAAGTAGCTGTTGTCAAATATTTTTCCATTTTGTATGAATTTTGAACTATTCCATGTGCGATAACATGTTTGGTTCTGTCATAATGTTTAGATTGAAAACTAGTGCAGCATATTGAAAATTCTGCACAAAAAGTTCCTCCAATTTATTTTAAAGAATTAGAAAATATCTAAGGAAAATTTGTTATGAGTTAAAGCCTATAAATCCAACAGGTGCCGACTGATTAATTATAGCAAGAGGTGAATGTGTATATCATTTCTTGTAAATCTTGAGTGGGGTTGTTAATATTTGTTGATATTCAAGTTTCTACAGAACTTACGTTGTCTTATTTGAAGTGTTGAACATTTGTGATTCACTACTCTTTTTGTAATGTATTTTGTGTGTTTAACAATGATTTATTTTTAAAATGTGCTTTATCCAAAATCACGAACACACAAAATAGGGGCGTCTCTCCTCATTCTATGCAAGCTCACAAAACAGGCACACAGATTTAACTGAATTCTTCATTCACTGGAGATGATTGAGTCTCTTGCCCTTTTAAGCTCAAGCGTCAAATATATTTAAACTAGTTTTTTACACCAAGCAATGCAAGAGGAGAAAATAATAGAAAAAAAGTATATGAGGATTTTTAATATAACGACATTTAATGGTAAATATCAAATATCATATAAGACATACATCAATGTTGTATATCAACATTTAATTATCTAATTATTGAGAAATAATGAACAAAAGATTAAAGTTGGGAACACTGTAGTCTGTAGCTATACAACTTAAGTGCAGTCAAGAAATGCAGTCAAAGAAATGCAGAATTTGGTCTAAGGTACATTCTATTAATTATTACACAGTTAATATTGTTCTTTGTTGAAATCCCATAAATATTGATCTTCTTACGTTGCTATTGATCCAAAAATGCAGAGATGATGCTGATTTTTGGGCAAAAGAGATGTGGGACATAAGATAATCACAACAAGAAATATGCATAAGAAAATACCTTTCACATTTCTTGCTACTTAGCATTCCATGCTCGAAGAAAAAACATCAATTCCTTGACAAATGTTATTTTTACAAACTAAAAATATAGACAAGTAAAATAAACTAGAGACTAAAAATTGTAAGCTACCATATCAATGAAAGCAAACTTCTCTATAGAGCTATCAATTTGAGAAGTCCCTTAATTATTGGTCTCAGTTCACATTTTAGAGGCTCAAAAAATTTAATAATTTAAAAGCCCCTAAAATTTTGTGGCCTTAGTGGGCCCATAAGCCCACTTTTTCTAATAAAGAATCGATTTTTATTTTGAAAAATAAAATTTTTCAATTTTTTCACCAATAAAAAATGTCCGATTTTTTTCGATAAAAATTTTTTATTTTATTTTTGATAAAATGTTTTAAAAAAGAAAACTCAAAATTAACAAAATATTGGGGGCTTAAAGCCCCCAAAACCTCCTGAAATAATGAACCGAAATCTTAAAAAAATTATTTTAATAAAGGACCTAATAATAAAGATTTGATAAATAAAAAATTAAAAATTCTTGTAGTTGAAGGTATTTTTGATAGCTCTATTTCTCTATTGCAATATATCATACCTTCCATTTGAGTGAGACACCTTATTAAACTATTGTGGTACATAGATAATAGGAAAATTTGTTTAAAACTCAACAATTTTGTTGTTTCAGAAATGGCAAAATGACTAAAAAATTGATAAACTTCAGTACCTCTAGACCTCATTTCCAGACCCTTTTATTCTTATTCATTTTCTTATCTATTTCACATTTTTCTTCATAGAAACCTCTTTCTTTTGTATAACAATAATAATTACATACAAATCAAAATACAACTATAAAAATTAGAGCCGTCAATTTGACAAGTTCCTTAATTATTGATCTTAGTCCATATTTTAGAAGGGCCAAAAAAATTAATAATTTAAAGGGGTTTGTACCAGGCACCCCCCCCCCTCCCCCATGCATGGTGAAAAGTCTATTTTACCCTTGATGTCATCTATAAAAACCTAAAAAAACTGTACTTTCATTTTTTACACTCACAGTTTCGAAAGTTTAGAATTTTCGACGTTTCTCCAATTAAGCATTCGAAGATTTCAGAGTTTCGAGGTTAAAAGTAAGTTTCCATCGAAACTTTGCATGTTTTCAAAATTTTCAAAATGTCTTCTTTGAAACTTTAGAAAGGGTTCGAAAGTTTCGAAATTAGGAAAGATTCGAATGTTTGGAAGTTAGAAAAAGTTCGAAGGTTTGGAAATCTAGAAAGATTCGAACATTTAGGGGTTCGAAAGTTTGGAAATGTAGAATGTTCGAACATTTTGGCCTTCGAAAGTTTGAAAAGGTTCGAAAATGTAGGTTTTCTGATTTTTAGATAGGTTCGAAAGTTTGAAGAGCTTCGAACATTTAGAAAAGTTCGAAATGTGCACCTCGAAATTTTATGAAACATTCGAAACATTTGAAAAAAATAGGTTTTGAAAGTTTTAAAAGGTTCGAAATATTTATTGTTTATTGTTTACATTATTTATTTATTGTTTATTTTATTTAATATTTAAATAATTTTTTTACTTATTGTGTATAAATTTTATAACATTAATTATTTAATGTTTATAATTTTATTTATTGATAATTTTATTTATTATTTATTTTATTTAATTTGTAAATAATTTTTTTATTTATTGTTTATAAATTTTATAATATTATTTATAACATTAATCGTTTTATTGTTTCAAATTTTATTTATTGATAATTTTATTTATTTTTTATTTTATTTAACATGTAAATATTTTTTGTATTTATTTTTTATAATTTTTATAATATTATTTATAATATTAATTGTTTAGGGTTTAGGTTTAGGGTTTAGAGTTTAGGGTTTATTGTTTAGGGTTTAGGGTATAGGGTTTATAATTTAGGGTTTAGGGTATAGGGTTTATTTATTATTTATAATTTATTGTTTATAAATTTTATAATATTATTATTTATTTATTGTTT
>JBBPBS010001102.1:3971997-4049768 GCA_037974835.1 Cicer judaicum
AAAAAATTCTAACATAAATATTTAATTTAAAACAAATTATAAATAATTCCTAACATAAATATTCTAATATAAATATTTAATTTAAAAAAATTAATAAACAATTTATAACATAAATATTCTAATATAATATTGAATTTAAAAACAAATTAAAAACATTTCTAACATAAATATTCTAATATAAATAATAAATTTAAAAAGAAATTAAAAAAAAATTCTAACATAAATATTTAATTTAAAACAAATTATAAATAATTCCTAACATAAATATTCTACTATAAATATTTAATTTAAAAAAATTAATAAACAATTTATAACATAAATACTCTAATATAATATTGAATTTAAAAACAAATTAAATTCATTTCTAACATAAATATTCTAATATAAATATTAATTTATTAAAAACATTATTAAAAATTTATAAAATGTTCGAACCTTTGTTTCTTTTTCGAACCTTTCTATTCGAACCTTTGCCAAATGTTCGAACCTTTGCCTTTGCCAAATGTAAACCTTCGAAGCTTTCAATTCATTTCGAAGATTTGAGCTAAACTTTCGAAGATGTGAGCCAAATTTTCGAACCCTAATGCCTACGCCTTCAAAGATTATGAGCAAAACTTTCGAGCATCAATTGAAACTTTCGAATGAGCTAAACTTTCGAAGCTTATGAGCAAAGCAAACCATTCGAAAATTTCAAACTTTCGAGGCTATGTGATACTTTGAAAGTTTACAACAACCAAAACATTCGAGACTTCGAAAGTTTCAAATTCATGAAAGTTTCGAATATAATTTATTTTTCAACAAAAATAACGTTTCGAAGGATTGAAAAAAATAAAACTTTCGAGAAAGTAACTAAACTTGCATTTCGAACTTTTCAAATTTTCGAATCCAACAAGTAATTTTCGAAATTTTCGAAAGTGGGCCTCAGACGTTTTTGCTTTTATACTTTTTACAGAGGGTATATTGGTCATTAAATTTTACTGGGGGGGTGGCAGGTACAAATGTGGGGGTGCCTGGTACATTTCCCTAATTTAAAAGGCTCCAAAAAACAAGGCCCCTTAAACTAAAAACCCCCTAAAATTATGTGGGCTTAGGGGCCTATAGGCTCACTTTTTAAAAAATAAAATCGATTTTCTTTTTTGAGAAATAAAGTTTTTCAATTTTTTCACCGATAAATTTTTTTTGATTTTTTTCTATAAACTTTTAAGATTTATTTTGGATTTTTTTCTATAAATTTTTTTGATATTTTGTCGATAAAAAATGTCCGATTTTTTTTGATAAATAATGTTCGATTTTTATTTTCATAAAATTTGAAAAAAAAATTCGATAAAAAATGTCCAATTTTTTTTCAATAAAAAGTTTTCCATTTTTTTTAAGAAAAAAAATCTAAAAATTAACAAAATATTGGAAGCCTATAGGCCCCCCGAGCCCCCGCTCTTAGGTCCCATGAAATAATGGGCCGAAATTTAAAAAAAAATTATTTTGATAGAGGGCCTAATAATTGAACAAAAAATTAAGAGACCTTGTAGTTGGAGCATTTTTTACGGCTCTAATAAAGACTAAAAACTTACACCGACAAGGAACAAAACAAGAAAAATATCCAACAATGAAGAAAAGGGTAAGAGGAGAAGGAAAATTGTATTTCTCTCATCCTAAGTCAAATTTAAATGCTAAAAATAGGAACAAAAATCAATTGTTTAAATATATATGAGCAAATGTATATGAAATTTGTGAGGTATTTAGGTTTGGAGGATGATAAAATGCACCCCACGCCTAAACTTATTACCCTCAACACATATGAAAATACAATTTTACACTTTTAATCATTTATAATAAGTTTCAAAATTAATAGTTTCGGAATAAGAATTACATTTCGAAAATTTTCAAAAGTTTCAAAATTTAAAAAGTTTTGGAAGTTTCCAAATCTTAAAATTTTCGAAATAAGGATTACATTTAGAAAGTTTCTAAATATGAAAAGTTTTAAAATTTTCCTATTTCGAAAATTATGAAATTTTCTATTTCGAATTGTTCGAAAGTTTCAAAAATTCTAGAAATTGTTATTTCGAAACTTTAGAAACTTTCAAATATTTTGGAAAGAGTGGGTAAAAGAATGACTAGTTAAAAAAAAGTTGAAGTTTTATAAATAGCAAAATTGTATTTTCACGTTGACTGGGGGTAACAGATTTAAATATGGGGGTTCAGAGTACAATCCTCTTAGGTTTGAGGTTTGTAATCCAGCCCATAAAAAATTTGGTGTTTGGCCCAATGTTTAAAACATGTCTTATTATTTATTAACTAATTTATATACTAGAATTGCTAAAAAATACAATAGCAATAAAAACACTCATGATGACTTAAAAAATTTGAGTACAATCGAGGTGTCTAATATTAAAGATTAAATTATATCACATATAATTGAACATTTATATCAATAAATTAAATTATATAAATTATTTTATTATCGTTGACCGTTGTATAGCAATGAGACACATTGCCACCTTTAGTTAGGAAGACTTTCGTTTTAAGAAATTGGTTTTTTAGTGATCATCGGCTCTTATGCCACTTGTTGGAGTGGTCAGGAGAGCTCAGAAATATCAATAAGACAAATGCTCCAAAATCACAAGACACATTGACACTACATATTCATTCAGAACCTTAAAGTAATGAGTATATATATCACCTATCTTATATATTTAATATTTCATCCATTCATAGTCTATGTCAGATTAATGAGTTACACTTGAATTTCGAAAATTTCTCTCTCAAGTGTGAATCACCTATATAACAAGATTTGATCCACATTATAATACCCTCTCACTCCTCCACCAAGCCAAACTAAGCCAAACTATGCCTATTTTACCCCTTGTGTTTTTATTGTGCATGTTTCCATTGTATTGGTGATATTTTGTATATGATGTTGTTAAGAATACAAGTGCAAAGAAAAACATATAGAAGGATTGAGAAGGAAGGAAGAAGAAGAATACAATGGTTTATCATGGTTAAATGCAACTTTTAATTACATCCACACTAAGATAGCTTTCTATTCATTGCTAAATTACATGAAAAATATAATAATTTTTTTATTCTTGTGATCACACTTTTCACTCAATTCCAATTGTTTTTTATCTTTCTGATCAATGCAACACTTTGTCTAATATTTTTTTCTACATCTACAAATAGAACCAAACTAAGACTTATATAGCAACCAAGAACTTTCCTCACCAACTTAAAAATATTCCGTGACACCACGTTAAATAGTGGGTTTTTGATATTTATATCCCCTTTTTAAAAATTATATCCCTAAATGCCACACTGCAAAAAAAAAAATACCAAAATGCCACTTTTTTTTTCCCCAGTTTCTGGTCGCATCCTGGGGGAGCGACCATCTGTTAATTTTTTTTTTTGACTTCTTCACATGGTCGCATCCTGGGGATGCGACCTCCTACTGACAAATTCAAAAAAAAATTCTTCCCATTTTGCCCTTCAGTGCACTACTATGTTATATATATATATATATATATATATATATATATATATATATATATATATATATATATATATTATTGTTATATAATTAGTTAGTTAAAATAATTAGTTAAAATAATAAAAATAATTAATTAGTTAAAATAATAAAAATAATTATTTTATTAATATTATATAAATGTTAATAATTATAATAATAAATAAAATAATAATAATAATAAAGACAATTGTATTAATAAAATAATAATAATAATACATTAAATTAATAGAAAAAACACATTAAAATAAAAATACAAATACATTAAAATAAAAATAAAAATACATTAAATTAAAAATACAAATACATTAAAATAAAAATAAAAATACATTAAAATAAAATGACATTAAATCAAAAGAAACAAAATACATCAATTTTGAGTAGATGTGCCAGCAGCGTTTGGACAATGTTTCTTAGTATGACCAGATACCCGACATAATCCACACTTTTTTGGGACTTTATCCATAGTGTCCATTTCAGTTCTAATGCGTTTGGTCTTTGGGCGACCTTTCTTGTCTCTCCGCATTAGTGGATTATGACACACTTTAACACCTTCATATTGTGGCCAATATCCTTCGTTTGGTATCGGTTGGAACGCTTCACTGTATACTTTTAGTACTGTTTCCACTTTGTACACATCAGGTATAAGGCTCCAATAATCAAATTTGATGCTAGAACATGCTGCTATCACATGTAAACAAGGCATATGTTTAGCTTGATATTTTCCACAATCACACCTCTCA
Source organism: Cicer judaicum (assembly GCA_037974835.1). NCBI lineage: Eukaryota > Viridiplantae > Streptophyta > Magnoliopsida > Fabales > Fabaceae > Cicer > Cicer judaicum. Next base: position 3,976,258 of record JBBPBS010001102.1, read on the forward strand.
AGGAAGTCTCATCCTGGGCATGCGACCTCTCAAAGAAGTCTCATCCTGGGCATGCGACCATTCAAGGAAGTCGCATCCTGGGCATGCGACCATCTACAGGCTTCGCATCATGGGCATGCGACCTCAAGGTACGTGGCTGATCGTTGCCTGGCCCTGCGATTTCCTATATAAACAAACCATCCTAGTCTCAAACTTCATCAAACACTCAACCATCATCAAACACACTTCCTTCATCTTAATCTCAAACACATTTGCTTCAACTTTACTCATGGAATTATCCAAAAATCATAGAGCTGAAAGTCGATATATCGAAGCATTTGTAAGTATATTTTATGTTTTATACTTTATATTTTATATTAATTATTAATAATATATAAATTTATATATTAATATTATTATATATTATTAATTTTATATATTATTATTGATATAATCTAAATTTATATATTGTCTTATATTAATTTTATATTATATTAATGTTAATTTTATTATTTATATTAATGTGTTATATTATATATTGAATACTATTTTTATTATTAATTTTTATATTTTATATTAATTACTAATAATATATAAATTTATATATTATATATTATATATTATTAATTTTATATATTATTATTGATATAATCTAAATTTATATATTGTCTTATATTAATTTTATATTATATTAATGTTAATTTTATTATTTATATTAATGTGTTATATTATATAATTGAATACTATTTTTATTATTAATTTTTATATTTTATATTAATTACTAATAATATATAAATTTATATATTATATATTATTAATTTTATATTTTATATTAATGTGTTGTATTATTAATTTCATATTATATATTATTAATTTCAGATTCCCTCGAAGGATAAATTGAAATGTCATTGTCATGTCAACAAAAAACCGAACGACGCCATATTACCGTATTTGCAACAAGCTGGATTTGGTGAAGTGATTAAACTTGGAAATTACAAGATCGATGTCGGTTTGATTACTGCTTTGGTTGAAAGATGGAGACCAGAGACACATACTTTTCATCTCCCAACAGGTGAGTGCACAATAACTTTAGAAGATGTGTACTATATTTTAGGATTAAACGTGTCTGGTTTGCCTGTGAGCGGTTCAAATTTTGTGAATGTGAAACACGTTTGTCAAGAATATTTAGGAGTTATCCCACCTGATGGAGCAACAAAGGGTAATTTTATTAAATTAAAATGGCTTAAAGATACTTTTGACAATGTTGGGGAAAATGCATCCGAAGAAGAAAAACAAGCATCATGTCGAGCATATATATTACGTATGATTGAAGGATTGTTGATGCCAGACAAGTCCAATAATCGTGTACATCTAAAATATCTTTCAATACTGGGTGATTTAAATAATGCATCCAATTATAGTTGGGGTTCGGCAGTTTTAGCAACACTCTATAGAGAATTATGCCTTGCTACGAAACCCGATGTAATGTCGATGGGAGGATGTGCATTGTTGTTGCAAAATTGGGCATGGTATCGTTTGACTTGTGTTGCTCCGGATGCACCAAATGCATGGATATTTCCACTTGCACAAAGGTAACTATTGCATATAATATATTTTAATTTTTTAAAATTTATTATTTACCGTATTACTAATTTTATTATATATTTCTTTTTTATATATTCAACAGATTTAATTCCGGTGGTCTAAATTTCAGTAGAGTTACTCACAATGATATAGAAGGATACCGGAATACTATCGATCATATGATGGTTCATGAAGTAATACATTCATATTCATTCTCATGCAGTTACAATTTTATTTTTTTTATATTTCTTAATATTTACTTTATTCTATTTTTTTAACATTCAGTTTCTTTGGAGACCGTATCTTGGGTTCCAACACAAGGTACCCGAACAAGAGATCAACACTTGGACTGCATGTACCTATCTGCACTGTTATCATATCGTCGAAAAATATCATGTAGATAGAGTTGCACTTCAATTCGGCTTTCATCAACAAATTCCGCAACCTCCAGAAGATATGACGCTCTACCATGAGGTCGACATGAGGCGTGGCATCGATGATAATTGGAGTGTGGTTTGGAAAGATGAGATTCAACATTGGAATGAACGTCATAATTACACATTGCAAGGTCAATACGTTCAAGGTGTTTTATGCCACACTAAAGAATATATGAATTGGTTCACACATCACACTAAATTATATATATCTGTGGAAAGGTGCCTACGTGATCCACGTTTGCAACCTTCAACATATCCCGATGTTCACTCTATGCCTCAATCAATCCCACAACAAAATACCATGCACCAAACACCTAGTTTATCATCACCACAACATCTTCACGAAGTTGCAGATATATCGACTCAATATTATGTTCCTTCAGTGCCAACAATACCAACTCCTATTAATTTGAACGAGAGCGGAATTTTCTTTAATTTGTTTGGTACTCACTGCACAACTCCCGTGTCGGCTTATGCGGCTTTTGATTCTATGTATAATATCGAAACTCAAAATGATACAGAAGCAGGTGGTAGTGGTTCTAATCCACATACAGATTACAACGAGGATCAACCACAACAACCTCAAATTGTTCAAAGGGCTAGACGAGTTCGACGACCTCGTAGATGTGGAACTGGAGGTCATTTAGATGAAAATAATTAAGTTTTATTTAATATCTTTTAATTTAATGTATTTGTATTTTTAATTTAATGTATTTTTATTTTTATTTTAATGTATTTTTATTTTTATTTTAATGTATTTGTATTTTTATTTTTATTTTAATGTATTTGTATTTGTATTTTTATTTTAATGTATTTGTATTTTTATTTTAATGTGTTTTTTCTATTAATTTAATGTATTATTATTATTATTTTATTAATACAATTGTCTTTTTTATTATTATTATTATTATTCTATTTATTATTATAATTATTAACATTTATATAATCTTAATAAAATAATTATTTTTATTATTTTAACTAATTATTTTACCTAACTAATTATATAACAATAATATATATATATAACATAGTAGTGTACTGAAGGGCAAAATGAAAAGAATTTTTTTTTGAATTTGACAGTAGGAGGTCGCATCCCCATAATGCGACCATGTCAAGAAGTCAAAAAAAAAATTAACAGATGACATTTAGGGATATAGTTTTAAAAAAAGATATAAATATCAAAAACCCTTAAATAGTATATATTATTGATATACTATATCTAAATATTGCAAATCATTTTGTGTATGTGTAATTTTAACCATCTAATTTAAAAAAAAAATTAAGTCTGAATAATTTGAAGTTTAGAATTACTTAAATTCAATCACTTGATTAATATCACGTATTTGTTTACTCATAAAATAGTTGTTTTTATTTACTCATAAAATAGTCGTTTGCAAAAGAAAAAGAAAAAAAAACATATCAGAGCTCAAAATCCCAATTAATAATAATCTTGTAATGTAACCATTTTTTATTCAAAGTGATATTACACCGGCAAAAATATTGACGTTCTAATAAAATATGAACTTTTTAATCAAATAAAAGAATAAAATATGAACTTTGAGACTTGAGTGTTTGCAGGTGAAAAATTAAAAGCACTTAGTAACTTTTTTTTGCCAGTGTATGATTATTGGATGATTTCAGAATTGATTCAGAGATAATAGATTTCCTGAATCCATTCAGAGATAATATATAACGTGCACTAGTATCTCTATATCCTTCACGTTTTAATTTTTTTTATATGTTCATTTCAGCATAAATATTTGAATAAAAAAAATCAGCAATTATTTATTTATTTATTTATTTATGTATACCTTTCTTTTTTCATAAAAAAATATTTTCTTACACACTTTAGAGATAATACATCTTGAGAATGTGACAAATCCTCCATTTTTTGAATTTTTGGTTTTAAAAAATTAGTAACTTTGATTATAATATAAGGTAAAAATAATGTTAATTAAATGATAAACATGTGCAAAATCATAATGTAGATGACAAAATATTTGATCAGGTTCTTTGAGTGTTTATAAAATACGAAAATAAATTACTCTTTTAAATGTGTCAAATTTCCTACAATATATAGACAATTATTTTTGTAATGTACCATAGCCCGACACAATGTGTATTTGGTTGACAAATTCGTTTTAAAAGTGTACTTTAAATTTTGGAAGATGAGGGAATTTAAGAAAATAATAAAATATTGGAAGGTTGTGTAGATAATTTGAGGAAGGATTAATTTTGATTTTTTTAAGGAAAAATATATGTGGTAAAAGTTTTTCATTTCACCTTATAAAATAAAAATAATTAAGTATTAGCTCAACTAATAAAATACATCTACAAATACAATGTAAAATATAATTCTAATAAAATGTTATTTTTAACAAGCATAAATAAGCACGATAAATGATAAAGAATGTTATAAAATATTTATTATAATGCTATATAAATTAATTTCTTTTTGATATAAAATTCTATAAAAGGTAATAAAAAAAACACTTGTTTTGATTTTATAAATACAATGAATTTGAGGGCTTTAAAGTGAATCATAAATACAATGTTTGTCGATTGCAAATATTATAAGAGTGAGTAATAAAATTCCTTATTTTTTCGCGATGCAATTTTTTTAATAACTCATTTGAATTTTATAATAAATAAATACATAAATGAGAAAAAAAATTGAACCAATAACAATCTTGCAAAAAGTAGTTCTTAAAGATACATTTGATTCACAAAATAGTTAGTATTAAATAAACAATATAAAATTATATATGATAATTTTTGTATTTGAATGTGTTTGGTAATTGACGCACATGACATAAAATTATTTATTGAACCTTATTTGATATGTCAGTAGATCGGAGTGAGAGATGTGGAGATATAAAAGTTTAAACACAGATATGAAAGAATAGAGAGATGAGTGTAGAAAGAGAGAAAAGAAAGAAAAAAAAGAGAGTGAAAGATAATTTTTTAACATAAAAAAATATTTTGGGATTTTTAATAACTTGTATTGAGATAAAAAGTTGCTCCTAATCTCATTGTAAATAAGATAGGAAATGATAAAAGATGGAAAGTTATACCATGCACTTTTACATTTATTCTCATATATCTCTATTTTATACAAACTACTTAATCTATATTTAATTTTTTTAAAATATATTTTTTTCTCACCCACTAAATTTAACTTGGTTTTGAAAAGTTAATTTTTCTTCTTCTTCGGAACAACACATGTAATTTAGAAAATTTAAATTTTATGTACTAAATTTTTTTTCTTCAAGTTTTTCAGTACGCAAATGTCTTTTAGAAAAATTGAACTGTGTGAAGTAGCAATGTCAATAACAAGAAAGATGAGTTTGAATTGTTTCACCTTTTTAAAATTTCATGTTAAAATTTAAACAACAGAAAACAGATAACGTTATTTGTTAATGAAAAACACACAATTTAATTCATCAATTTAATTTGATAACCAAGAGACTACAAATAAATAGAGATATAAGAATATATGTCACACCAAGATATATTCTAGTTTACCCAACACGAGTTACGTCCAATTCTCATAGTTGTGAGATTTTTCATTAAACGTTCAAAACGGAGAACATTCTTGGTTTTTACACCACCAATCCATATCAACCTTGATATGTTATACAACTCTATCTTTCCACCCATAAAGACTTTCAATAGTTTACCTTTCAATGTTTAGAGAAAATTTTTCACTTCATGTTTAACCATAAGAGGATTTAATACAAACTACTCAAACTATACTCAACGCTTATGGTTTTGAGTTTTGGAATTACACTTGACTCCAGAGAAGGCATATAAATTTAAAGGTTCATATTTTTATTGATTGACCTACGACTTTTTAGCATCATAATTCATTAACCTTCTTAAAATTTGTTGGGATTCTACATTGAAGCATTTGTAAATTACAAGTATACTTGATAAGTGAGTTCATAAATGATAAGTGATAGCTCACAAGTGATAAGTGATGATTGGAAGTTGATAAGTGATAAGTGATAGCAAATAAGAGATACGTCATAGCTGATAAGCGATAGCCGATAAGTAATAAGTAATAGGTGATAGGCGATAGGCGATAGGCGATCGCCTATGGACCTGAGCCTTCTCCTCTGGACTCGATCCTGCTGCTATGGACCCGAGCCTGCTGTTATGGACCCGAGCATGTTGCTCTGGACTCGAGCCTGCTGCTATGGACCCGAGTCTGCTGCTTTGAATCCGAGTCTGCTCCTCTAGACCCGAGCCTCTTGCTCTGGACCCGAGCCTGCTACTATAGACCCGAGCCTGCTGCACTGGACCCGAGCCTGCTCCTCCAGACCCGAGCGTGCTGCTCTGGACCCGAGCCTTCTCCTCTGGACCCGAGCCTTCTCCTCTGGACCCGAGCCTGCTCCTCTGGACCCGAGCCTTCTCCTCTAGACCCAAGCCTGCTGCTCTGGACCCGAGCCTTCTCCTTTGGACTCGAGCCTGCTCCTCTGGACCCGAGCTTGCTGCACTGGGCCCGAGCCTACTGCTAGGGCCCGAGCCTGTTGCACTGGACCCGAGCCTTCTCCTCTTGACCCGAGCCTTCTCCTCTGGACCCGAGCCTGCTGCTCAGGACCCGAGCCTGCTGATCAGGACCCGAGCCTTCTCCTTTGGACCCGAGCCTGCTCCTCTGGATGAAAAAATGGATTAGATTATCAGTATATAAACAAAAGAAACGCATTAAATTAATTTTCAAGAAAGCCACAAACCGACATCAAGAGCTGATTTTTTCTAAATAAAACCTTTTAGGAAAAAAGGTTGACTACTCATAATAGAAATATGTTAATGACTAAGCGAAATGTATTTTTAAGAAGGTAAAAACAAACGTTTTTTATGAAGACTACACTACATACTTTAAAACCAGCGACTACCGGATTGTCAAAATTAAACCTACTGAAATGTACGAGATACACATAATGATCAAGATATATCAATAAATATTGTAATTTTCAGACAATTAAATTTAATGCTCTAATATAAAAATTAAGAAAAAATAAATAAATCAAGATATATGCAAAGCCCTCTAATTATAAGAAAAGAGAGTCAAGGGTTCTATAAAAAAACCCAAAACCCATTTAACCTACAATTTAAAGCCAAATCAGGATAAGTGATAAGAGCTGGCTTGTCCTAGTCTCCATACACAGCATCAGACACATAATTCCATGCCATGTTCTGATAATAGGTTCCTGCAGAGACATACAAGTAGCATATCAATCAGTAACAACACATCAAATTGGCCAAAAACAGACAATAAATTACTTTCGATTATACCATTGCATTTAAAACAGTAAATACTAAATAAAAGAGGAGCAAATCAGGTCACCGAGCATTAGATTTTTATAGCAGCTCAAATTTATGCACCATAAGGCGATTTAGATAGTTCATATACAAGCTCTCTCTTTTCCTCCATAACCAATTTACTATATTTAGAAGGATCAAGAGAAACACCTAGAATCAAGGGGAAAAAAACAAATATTAGTACATTACTATATTATTTTCCAACTTTAAAACTTCCAAGTGGTGAACGAAACAAGACTATTTCAACAAAGACTTCAGCTGCAACTTGTATTCATGCTAGACATGTTCTCATCAAGAAATGGAAAAGTTTTTGTATCTATAAACAGAAATAGTGGATTTTATATAAGAAACTAGAGTGCATTTATCTTTCTACATACACATTTGAGAAGTTAAGGGTCAAATTTTTTTTATGGTCTAAAAAATTGGCTGTATAAAACAGAACCAAAAAACAAGAACAGGCAAAACAATAAAACATATAAAACTGTAACTCGTTAACCTTGCACCACAAGGACATCCCGACCACTTAATGATTATAGAAATATTAATGGACTAATCAAGTCAGCCAATTAAGCAATTGGACTTAACTTGACTTTTATTATAGGCACCTCCATACTCTTTAAAGATGCTAATTTAGTTGCTGGCACATCGCATATCAAATTAAAAGCCTCCTTCAAAATGCATCAGTAAAAATATGAACTATATGGCCCCAAAATGCAGCTCATACTAACAGCTCAGCAATAAAAGGCTATATGGCCCAGAATTTAAACCAAAAGCCAGAATCACAAAAGATAAAAAATTATAATTAATTAAATAAATAAAAACACCTCTAATGAAAAAATCAAATACATCAATCAACACAAAAATTAGATACATCACAATGAGATAATTAATTAAATTATAATTAATAAATCGCAATGCTAAAAATCAGAAGCATAATTAACAAAAAAATCAGATACATCACAATGCTAAAAAAATCATATCATACAATTAATCAATGAGTAGATCGTTAAATCACGTGAGATAATAGAGCATAACACAAATAAAGAATCTTTTACATAATCCAATCACATCAAACTGCACAAGCATAATTCAATCACATTAATCTGCACAAGCATCCAAACCTGGATAAGCATCCAAACAATAAACTGCATAATTCAAGCATCCAAACATTAAAGTGCATAATTTCAATAAAAATTGCAGCTGATTTGCTCTGATGTTGAATGTTTTATGAATGTGTGCTTGTTTTGAAGTTAAGATTCTACACATGCCTTTTGTTAAATGGTGATTGCTACTAATTTATCAATAGAATAGACTTTAAAAGAAGTCTATATAGTATATACATTTAAAAAGGTAATAAAGAGGAGATACTATGCAGGTAAAAAAGAACTCACCTGTCTTCCTGATATTACACTTATCAGCTCCCTGATTTTCTCCACCGCATGTATAGAGCAATCCCGTAGTTCAACTTCCTCCTCAGTCCCTGGACCTATTTCTCCACTGGTCTCAATTGTACTGGCAAGTGTTGGACTGAGTTTTAAAATGCCAAGCTGCCGAAGCACAGCTGGGACGATGTAGTCAGCCATTATAGTTAGAGAGCTGATGTCTTTAAACTCATCATATCCTTGGCCGCTAAACGCATCCCATAAATCAGCTACAAATATCTGAGCTCTTTTGTACAAAAATACTTGACAGGACGCACCCCATATTCTTGCTACTGTTCTTCCTGTTTGTGCACTTTCTTCTCTCACAATAAGACTGTTTGGAAAATAAGCAAATCATTTTGATTCAAGAGAGAACAGATAAAACTAGGTTTTAGTAAGCATAATAATGCAAAAAAAAATGAACAATAACTTATATGAAATAACCAGAACACATGGTAGAGAAATTATCTGATTGATTTATAATAAATATCAGATTGGATAAATAATAAATAATGTGCATAGATCTCTACAACAAAATATTTGCGACTCTGCTTTCACTTAAATACCCATAACGACCCAACTGGATAAATATCCAATACATTATGGGTAGGTAGGTGCAAACTCGATGCCAGTAACTGTATTTCTATCTCATTAGGCTTGCTAGTCTACTTTGAAAGGTCAGAGTGAGTTTTGATGGGCACAGAGATTGCATTTTTATATGCAAAACCATCTCATATGAGAAGAAGTAAAATGTGATGATATCTTTATAGCATAACCATTCAAGAATTACAAAATTATAAATTATGGCAAAAAAAATCAATAAAACATCCAAGCAGAAGCACATGCTAACCTCAGCTTAATGGTCACAAAATAATTATATACTGAGAGTAAATTAAGTAAATAATAAATAAACCAAATATGTACCAAGTAGTAAGTCTGATGAAGTCAGTATTACCTCTCCTTTAATCTCTTCGTGTTGCATTTTAGTTCTCCACCTTACAATGTGATTTTCATCCATTGTCTTTCGCAACTTCTATACCAAAAGATTCTCTTTAAGGGATTTTGCATGTGTCTTTTCTTTTACAACCCTGTTCTTTTACATCAGCATATACTTTACTTTCATTATTCTGACTTCGTCAACCCGCAACTGGTAGGACATCAAACAACCTGCATAGTGAAAATAAAGAGAGAGAAAATAACTGAAGAGAATGAACCTTGGCAATGCCTATTGAAAAACTCCAGGTCTTCTTTAGTAGCCAGGTATCCATAAAGCTGTCGATTGCAACCAGGGAGAAATAAAATACGGCAATTGCCAAACCAAGTTTCTTTGTCAGTTCCTTCCTTTGCAAAATGCTTGTGCAGACGTTCTGATAGGAATAGGCCAAAGCCTATTATTAGAAATGTAAATAAGAGGGGAAATAAGAAGGTTTGGATGAAGCCTTCTTAATTGTAACACGTGACTAATAGCTTGGCTGAGGCAGTTAGGAGTTTGTTAGCTTAGCCTGGGCAGTTGGCTTAGGCAATTAGGAGTTTGTTAGCTTGACCTGGGCAGTTGGCTTAGGCAGTTAGGAGTTTGTTAGCTTGGCCTGGGCAGTTAGGAGTTGTTCTATAAAAGGAGAGTAAGTGAGAATGAGAGGGGGATTTTTGGGAAATTAGTTGTAACCACTGGTTGAGGAACCAGGACAGATCGAGGGATCTATTGTATCATCTTCTATATTCATTCGATTCAATAAAGTGAGAGTAATATTCCTAACAGAATCAGATTGGTTCTGGTTAGGTATTGTCATTGAATCACTTCAGCTTAGTGATTAATACCAGTAGTTCTATCACTGGTATCAGAGCACCGATCTAGGTGCCCTGAGGGAGTGGAACCACCATACGAGCGCTGCTACAACCGTCTATGGTTTTTACCAGAAGCATGGCAACCAGAAACGAAGACAGCTGGAACAATGAGTTCGAGGAATTGAGGAAAGATCGTGAAATATTGAAGATGCGAATGGAGCTCCATGAAGCTCGAATGAAAAAATCAGAAGATCTGTTAGCTGCGATAGCGAGCAAATTAGAGGTGAATCAAGAAGGAAACTCACTTGAGGAGGGAAGTGAGAACAAGAACGAAGGTGAAAGTCATAGGCAGAACGTGAATCCATGTCGATGGAGAAAGTTAGAAATCCCTATTTTTGCTGGAGATGACGCTTATGGGTGGGTCCAGAAATTAGAGAGATATTTTGCACTCAGAGGAGTGACACCAGAAGAGAAGATGCAAGCTACGATGATTTCGTTGGAAGGCAAAGCTCTTAGTTGGTATCAATGGTGGGAAGGTTACTACCCTAATCCAACGTGGGAAAGCTTCAAGATTGCGGTGGTAAGACGCTTCCAACCTTCTATGATTCAAAATCCGTTCGAATTATTACTTTCCTTGAAACAAAACAGTAGTGTTGAAGAGTATGTTGAATTGTTTGAGAAATATGCTGGGGCTTTAAGGTAAGTTAACCAAGATTTTGTTAGGGGAATATTTCTTAATGGATTGAAAGAAGAAATTAAGGCAGAAGTTAAGTTGTATGAGTTGACTAATCTGTCAGAATTAATTCAAAAAGCTATACTTGTTGAACAGAAAAATTTGATATTAACAAAGAAAAACAGTGGGATTTACACTAGATCTTCCAATTCCTATAAGCCAAATTCTTACAGTAAGGTAGTGACATTGGAACCCCAACCACCAATGAGTAACAACAGAGAAGCATCATCAATGGGGAGTGTAAATAATACTATGAGACAGAATCAAAGTAGTGAAAGTTCTACAGTGAGGGGAGATTACAGAAAATTGACTAGTGCTGAGATGAAAGAAAAAAGGGAAAGAGGGTTATGTTTTCGTTGTGATGAACCCTTTAATAGAGATCATGTATGTAAGAATAAACAATTGAGAATGCTCATATTGGCTGAGGAGGAAGAAGTAGATAAGGAGAATGAGGAATCAGAAGTGGGGGAAGCTCTGAATTCTTTGCAATTATCCATGTATTCTATGACGGGCCTCACTTCTACTAAGTCATGGAAAGTAGGAGGAACAATCAAGGAGACTCCAGTAGTGATTCTTATAGATTGTGGGGCCTCTCACAACTTTATTGCAAGAGAAATGGTGGAAAAGTTACAACTTATGGTGGCAGCTACTCAAACTTATACAGTAGAGGTAGGTGATGGACATCAAATTAGAGGTCAAGGCAAGTGTAAGGAATTGAAAATCTGGATGCAAGGGTTAGAAGTGATTCAAGACTTCTACTTGTTTAATTTGAAGGGAGTCGATCTAGTGTTGGGGCTGGAATGGCTTGCCAGTTTAGGAAGGGTGAAAGCAGATTTTGGTAATATGCAACTAACAGTGAAAAAAGGAAATTCATTAATTACTATAACAGGGGACCCTGCTCTAACTAAAACTGAGTTATCCTATGGGGCATTTATGCAAGTATTGTTGAAAGAAGGTGAAGGGTTGCTGATGCAAGGTGAGACAGCAACAGAACTTCAGCAGGGGAAACAGCAGGTCTCAGGGGATTTAGAAGAGTTATTGCAGCAATTTCAGGAGGTATTTCAAAATCCTCAAGGGCTACCACCCTCTAGAAGGCATGACCATGCCATCCACTTGAAGGAAGGAGCAGAGATACCCAATGTGAGGCCTTATAAATGTCCTTATTACCAAAAGAATGAGGTAGAGAAATTGGTATCTGAGATGTTAGAGGCTGGGGTGATTAGACCGAGTATAAGTCCCTATTCTAGCCCTATATTGCTGGTGAAAAAGAAGGATGGTGGATGGAGGTTCTGTGTAGATTACAGAGCTCTGAATAAAATCACCATTCCTAATAAATTCCCAATTCCAATCATTGAGGAATTGTTGGATGAATTGGGAGGAGCTATGATATTTTCTAAGTTGGACCTCAAATCGGGGTACCATCAAATTAGAATGAGAACAGAAGATGTGGAGAAAACTGCTTTTAGAACTCATGAAAGACATTATGAGTTCCTAGTTATGCCTTTTGGGTTAACTAATGCCCCTTCTACTTTCCAAGCTTTAATGAATGAAATTTTAAAGCCTTACTTGAGGAAATTCATGTTGGTCTTCTTTGATGACATATTAGTGTACAGTGCTGACATGAGTTCACATGTACAGCATCTGCATACAGCTTTGAGTGTGCTAAAACAGAATGGATTGAAGGCAAACTTCAAGAAGTGTACATTTGGACAAACTAGCCTGGAATATTTAGGACACATCATTTCAGCTGGAGGAGTGACTGCGGATTGTTCTAAAATAGAAGATATGAAGTCTTGGCCTCAACCCACTAATATCAAGAGTCTAAGAGGATTTCTAGGGCTGACGGGATATTACAGAAGATTTGTCCAAAACTACGGGAAGAAAGCTAAGCCACTCGCAGATTTACTCAAGAAAGATGCATTTGTGTGGACAGTAGAAGCTACTGCTGCTTTTGAGGAATTAAAATCTGCTATGATGGATTTGCCTATGTTAGCTATTCCTGATTTTAATAAAGAATTTGTGGTGGAGACTGATGCATCTAGCAAAGGCCTAGGAGCTGTATTAATGCAAGGTGGGAAACCTTTAGCATTTTGGAGTAAAGGGTAATCTGCAAAAGCTCAGCAAAGGTCAGTCTATGAAAGAGAATTAATGGCTTTGGTTCAAGCAATTCAAAAATGGAGACACTATTTGATGGGAAGACACTTTATTATTAAAACAGATCAGAAAAGCCTGAAATTCCTGACTGAACAGAGGTTATTCTCAGATGAGCAGTTCAAATGGGCTATTAAGTTGGTGGGTCTGGATTTTGAAATACAGTATAAACCTGGGACTGAAAACTCTGCGGCTGACGCTCTTTCAAGGAAAATGATATATGCAGCAATATCAGTTTTAACAGTTGAGGAAGTAGCAGCATGGAATCAGGAGTTGCAGCAGGACTCTAAATGGGTGAAACTGATGCAGGATTTGATTATTTCACCCACTGCAAATCAGAATTTTGAATTGAAAAAAGAGGTTCTTTATTATAAAGGGAGGTTAGTACTGTCCAAATCATCTAATAGGATTCCCGTCATTATTTCAGAATGTCATGAAATACCTAAGGGAGGCCACTCAGGGTACTTTAGAACTTACAAGAAGATTGCTACATTTCTGTTTTGGGAAGGCATGAGGTCAGATATTAAGAAGTTTGTTGAACAATGCGAGGTATGTCAAAGAAGTAAATATTCGACACTTACCCCTGCGGGATTGCTACAGCCATTGCCTATTCCGCAGCAAGTTTGGACGGATATTTCTCTAGATTTCATTGGTGCTTTACCTAGGATAAGAGGAAAGGATACAATATTGGTAGTAGTATATAGATTATCCAAGTATGCTCATTTCTTTGCTTTAGGCCACCCTTACTCAGCCATGGAAGTAGCTACTGTTTTTGTGAAGGAAGTAGTGAAATTACATGGGTTTCCTACTACTATTGTATCAGATAGAGATCCTTTGTTCATGAGCCAATTTTGGAGAGAATTGTTCAAATTGGCTGGCACTCAACTAAAAATGAGTACTTCTTACCATCCACAATCAGACGGTCAGACTAAAGTTACTAATAGGTGCTTAGAGACGTATCTCAGGTGTTTTGTGGGTCCTAAGCCTAAGAAATGGTTGGATTGGCTGCACTGGGCAGAATTTTGGTTTAATTCAAACTACAATATGTCGGCTGGTATGACTCCTTTTCGTGCTTTATATGGCAGGGACCCTCCTATTTTGTTAAAGGCAGGGGCTATACCTTCTAAAATTGAGGATATCAATCAGATGATGTTACAAAGAGATGTTATTTTGGACGAATTGAAAGCTAATTTGTCCAAGGCGCAGAATCAGATGAAGCAATATGCTGATCAGCATAGAAGAATGGTGGAATTTGAGGTGGATGATTGGGTATATCTTAAATTACAGCCTTACAAGCTTAAGTCATTAGCTAATAGGCCTTATGCTAAACTAGCACCAAGATACTATGGGCCTTATCAAGTGGTGAGTAAAGTGGGACCTGTTGCTTATAAGTTGGCTTTACCTGACTATGCTAAAATTTACCCAGTATTTCATGTTTCCTTGTTGAAAAAAGCTATCAAACCAAACTAGAAACCTCAATCACTACCACCTATGTTGAATGAAGAATTTGAACTTGAAGTATCACCAGAAGATATTCTGAATAGTAGAGAGGATAAACAGGGTCACTTGGAAGTGTTAGTTAAGTGGCAAGATCTACCCAACCATGAGAATAGTTGGGAATTGGTAGCTGATATTCAAGACAAATTTCCAGACTTTCAACTTGAGGACAAGTTAATTCTTTTAGGGGGGGGTATTGATAGGAATAGGCCAAAGCCTATTATTAGAAATGTATATAAGAGGGGAAATAAGAAGGTTTGGATGAAGCCTTCTTAATTGTAACACGTGACTAATAGCTTGGCTGAGGCAGTTAGGAGTTTGTTAGCTTAGCCTGGGCAGTTGGCTTAGGCAGTTAGGAGTTTGTTAGCTTGACCTGGGCAGTTGGCTTAGGCAGTTAGGAGTTTGTTAGCTTGGCCTGGGCAGTTAGGAGTTGTTTTATAAAAGGAGAGTAAGTGAGAATGAGGGGGGGATTTTTGGGAAATTAGTTGTAACCACTGGTTGAGGAACCAGGACAGATCGAGGGATCTATTGTATCATCTTCTATATTCATTCGATTCAATAAAGTGAGAGTAATATTCCTAACAGAATCAGATTGGTTCTGGTTAGGTATTGTCATTGAATCACTTCAGCTTAGTGATTAATACCAGTAGTTCTATCACGTTCTGCCTCTAGATAACCGCTAGCTGAGGCTTCAAATATTAAAACACTCATCCCTCGATGACCTTGAGGGCCATATGAGTGTCGCGCTTTCACAGCCGCATAAGTGCTAAAATAATCAAGAAGCGCTTGGTTACCCATACCTAACCACTAAACACAAAGAACAAAATCTGAAGTTAACACAAAATCCAGCAACGTTCTAGAACAATTCTAAATGATTTTTGCACTATTAATACAAGATATCAAAATAATAATTATGATATTGCTACTTATTCATTATTCATCATTTGATGCAAATAATATAGCTATACCTTATCATTTTCATCTTGTTCATGCTTTGTATTCTGAATGATAACCATTTGAGGCCAAACAATTTAATGATATTTCTGTCTTTTAAACTTTCAATTTTCCAAATACTTCCCCAGCCAGAACTACTGCAGTACCCCATTTTCCAAATGTTTCCCTGCGTCTTTTTAGCCATTTCTTTGCACAAAACATCCAACAAAATGACAAAAGTTTCTCAATCATTTGAACCCTTCTTTTGTGTGGAGGTACTGGTTACTCTTAGCAATTAGTGGTCAGTGTTAAGCCATGTATTCCTCCTAATTACTAAGGGTGCCAGCAAAATCATAAAAACACTCCCAAACCATACAAATGTAAATAGTGTTTCTGAAACTCACAATTTCACAATGAAAACAAAAAATAAAGGGTCACAGTGTGAGAAAGAATGAAGCTTACATCCACTTTCCATGTCCTATTTTCCACATTCACCTGAAACCCCAACCAACAAAGACAGTTTAAAAAGAAAATAAAAATTAGAGCACCGAAAAGTAAACAACAGTAATTCGACTGTGAGCATGATATCATTAACACAACCAATAGAAGACTCAAGATATATAATAATGACTGAAAAAGAAACCCTAACAATGAAATAGAAACAGAAAATGAAACCCTTAAAATTTGCAGAAGAAAATAAAACAAATGAAACAGAAACGAGAATGGCAAGAAAAACAGAAGTGGCATGCGACACTCAAAAAGGCCAAATCAGTCTCAATCAAGTCAGAATGTACAAACCTTTCATCAAGATACAAACAGAGCCCAGATGTCAAAAGAGAAACATACCTCAATAGCTCCAGGCTTGCTTGCGACGCCCAACAAAAACCTGACCAAATCCATTTTTACAGAGTTTGCTCTCTACCTTGTAAAAAGGCGATCCTCCTACTTGAACCTTTGAAATTGCAATCGAAAACTCATGAATCAAATAAACAAAAGAACAAGAAACAATCAAATACTTCGACATCAGCCCTTAATAAAAAACACTAACAAAGAATCATCATAATCAAGAAACAAGAAATACAACCACTAACAGCATAACATCAAGAAAGACAAAGTGACATAATCAACTACAATTACATTAGTCCTTAATTAAAATTTAAAAACACTAACAAACAGTCAACAGTTAATAAATACAATCATTAAACTAACACAATAACATCAAGAAAGATAAAATCATCACGTCGCACGTGAAGCGGTGGAGTGTTGGCATCTTCCTCAGGAGCAACGGCAACAACCTTATCTTTTTTATGTGTGAGTGGATATTTTAGGGGTGTAACTAGAAGAAAAAAAATCCAAATTTCTTAGATAAACATGATAGAGACGCACAAATCATCACTCATATGAAAAATAAATTAAAAATTGAAGGAAAAATAAAACGCTTACCAGGGTTTTGGAAACTGAGGAGTCTGGAGGTTGGTCTTATGGCCTTCGAAGATTTGAAATGTGTGATTCCATTAAAAGAGAGAAAACTCTAGTTTTAAAAGATCAACGTGACCGTGACGGTTCGGTGGTGAAAATTTGAAGAAAGGGAAAAATGAAAATTGGGAAAATGGGGGCGAGAGATAGGAAGAAAAAAAAAGGATTGAACAAAGAGAAAAATAAACATAAAAAAAATTTACTGAAAAATATTTTAATTTTACAAATTAGAAAATGTAATGTCATTTTTTTCGATGTTAAAAGGAAACAGAAAAGAAAAAATAATAATTGTTACAATTATTTTATTATCGAAAAATAATTAATTCTACGTTTAAAATTGAAAATGAAATTCATTTTTTAGATAATTTTGTTGTTGTTGTATTAAACCACTTTTTTGTATCGTAAAATTATAGAGCATTGTCATATTAGTGAATGCATTAACTATAAAAGTTCAATTAAATCATTAACTTTTATCCAAATTAATGACTTAGTCTCATCTGAAAACATAATTCTTATTAATATGACACTCGGCTCTCAAATTCTCTCAGTGTTTTAGAGTAATGAGCATTTACTCAAAATTTCACCAATGCAATGTTAATGTCATAGGCTTTATTATTAATCAAATCTCCACTACATCTCTCGTGAGAGCATATGTGAATAAAAAACACTTTTTAAGACTGTAATGGGACCAAGGGACAATAGGTGGAGAAAACCAATAAAGGGATATTCACAAGGCTATTTCGAATTAAACATATGACCATAGATACCTTTTTTTAATAATTGGAGTTAAACATATTCAAATAATCTTTCATTAGTCCAGACTTCAATCATAAGTCAAATAATATCCGTCATTTTAGTGCATGAGTTGTTAAGGCGAAATTTGAGTGTCAAGACAACTTTGATGTAAGTTATCATATTCAATCTGATAAAGTTAGGCTATGATACATGAAGGCTATTCAGGCAAAATTTCTAAAACTTTACGCCTAGCTATTGTTTGCTTGCACTTTGATCGATTATTAAAATGCCACTAAATTACACTAACTAATCTTCATACACATTGTACAACAAATATCCTTTTAATTAATGGTTAATGACCCCAAAATGCTACATAATCCTATCGACTTAACATCAGTTTCATTGGATAATAGATAAACGACAATTAACTAAAAATTCACTAACAATAGTGTGGCTCAATAATATAGCAATTAACTAAAAATTCACTAACAATAGTAGAACAACAAATTTCTAACCAAACAATTTTTAGTTTTGAAAAACTAAACTAATGGAGCAATTGCTAGGTTTTTTTTCTTTCAATAATCTCTTTTCTAATTTTTTTAATTAAAATACTATATTTTCAAAATTATATAGCAAAATATTTCATTTTATACTCACTTGCAAGTCGTCTTTGTAAATGGTGACTTCTTTAAGGAAGTCCCGTTTTGCAAAGATGATTTCTTTAAAAAAAATTATAAAAAAATAATATATATATATATATATATATATATATAATTCATTAAAATACACAAACACAACTTTAAAATTAAATAGATTTACTAGAGTTCTCTATAAAATTTGGATAATATTTTCTATTATGACCAGTTAGCCGACATAATCCATATTTTCTTGATATTTTTTTCTAACGTTCATTTCAGTTATAATACGAGTACTATATGGACGACTTTGTCGATTAACTGATCATACTTGAAAACATTATCCAAATATTACAAAAAAACTCTAGTCAATATGTAATTTAAAATTTGTGTGTGTTTTTTGTATGAATTATATCAATTATATATACATATATAATTTGGAAAAAAATGAATTAAAAAAAAAAATCATTTTTGTGTGAATTTATTTAAAGAAATGCCATTTATAAAAACAATTTATAAATGAGTATAGAAATATAATATTTTAATACATAATTTTGAAAATAAATATTTTAATAAATCATTTTTTTAAAATAAAAAGAGATATTGAAAGAAAAAAACTTAATTGTTAATCTAAGGGAGGAGTAGTAGTAATAATGTTATGACTAGTGCTCCCAGAAGTCAGAGTGTATTCCAAGTGTATTTGTTTTTGTTTACTATACTCTTATAAGATGACTAGTGCTCCCAGAAGTCAGAGTGTATTCCAAGTGTATTTGTTTTTGTTTACTATACTCTTATAAGATGGGTTCTACAATTTTGACCATTATGTATATTTGAATATATAAAAAAATATTATTTCTTATATAATTTAAAATATAAGCAATTTTTATTATATTAATTTTTGTAATATCTTTTATTTAATTTAAATTTTTGTATTCTTATTTTTAATATTATAATTAATGTATTTATGTTTTTAAAATATTATAAAAATAATTTTAATTTTTTTTAATATCAATAACATTAGTTCATTTCATAATTTATTTATATTATAAACAAAGATTATAATATTTAATATGGGAAAATGACTTAAACCTAATTAATTATTAATCATCAATAATAATATAAAATTGACGATTGCCCTCTATTTTATCTAGTCTTATTTTACACAAAAAACTCGTCAAATTTTTTTTGAAGTATTTTATCATTCATTAAATTGACGTGGTTGTGAAATTAAATTGTTATATACTCTATTTAATCTTAAAAATAAAAATTGTAGTTGATCTTAATTTAGATTAAGTACATTTGATTTTTTATTTTTTTATGTAATCAGAATGAGTATAACTATTACATATTTGTTGTATGAAAAGATGAAGTGATGACTATATTAATAAAGTGATTTAAATAATTAATAAAGTGATTGTATTTAAAGCTTAAAAAAGTCTTAATAAAGTGATTGTATTTAATTAAAGCTTTAAAAAAACCTTAATATTTATATTAATTAAGCGAGGAGACTTACGAGATTTATAGATCCTCAAAAATAAAAAATAAAATATTTTTTTCTCAAAAAATTTTATGAGAAAAATTAAAAAAATGATTTTTTTACAAAAGTGGGTCTATAGGCCTTTTAAACACACAAAATTTTATGGATTTTTTAGTGTTGGTGACTTTCTTTTTCATGACCTTTTTAACTATGAATTTTTTTTATTCCTCCAACATGTAGACTTAGGCCAATAGACTTGTCAAATTGATATTTCTAGTTATATTACATATTTACCGTGTTTTCCGGTCCTCTAAAAAAATATTATTCCCAAATATTAGCATTCTAGAAACACTTAATTTTTTATATGACAAAAACACACATAGATAATACACGTATACTCAATTTTGGTTGTAAATTAAACTTTTCACCTGAAAAGTCTAATTTATGTGTGGATTCTCGTCATTGGTATGGTTTAATATATTTGAAGTAATTAGATTTAATGAGAAAAATTTATTGGATTGAATATCAACACTCATCCCTTTCATAGAAGTGGTGGTATTACCATTTCTTGTCATAGCCAAAATCAAATATTTCATATGTATTTTATTTTGTAACATCCAAGTACAATTTTCGTCTCATAAAATACTTCCAAATATAATTTTAAAATCATGAAACATTGTTAATGATCACCTACGATTCAAAATTCATACAATTAACACAATTAACGATGTTGATATTCAATCCAATAAATTTTCTTAGCAATCTGAGTAATCTCAACACTTGTTTGAGGTTAGATATTTTACAAAAGATTCAGTAAAATAATAACAAGAGATTCGAATATGAATAATACTAATTCTTTTGATGAATGAGAGACTTTCAAATGTATGAATATAAGTAAGTGATGAATTTTCTTAGCACTTGATATTTTGATTTTTTATTGAGCTTGAGGTTCCTTTTATATGCTTCAAGATGGTTGATGACAGCTAATATGAATGTTAAAAAGTGTATAACTGTCATGTGTCAGATTTGACTAAAGATCAAATTTTTTAAACCATTAATGTTATTGACTTGAACATTATGCGTTTATGCTTATATTGTAATAATGTCTGATATGTAGCTTCTCATTCTTGATTGTGATGATATTTTGTCTATGGACACAAATATATCAAAGATGTGTTTAATGTATTCAGATTAAGACTGCCTTTTGATTCATGTAAAACAGATTGAATAATGATGTGCTTATATTGGAGAATGATTGTTAATATGCTGGAGAATGATGTTATCATTCTGGGATTGATATTAACATATTGAAGAATGATGTTATCATTATGGAGATAGTTGTTAACTTGCTGAAGAATGATGTTCGCATGCTGAAGATTGATTGTTACATGCTGGAGAATGATTATCATTATGAAGATTGACGTTACCATGTTTGACAATGATTTTTGTCACTTTTTTTTTGAGTTGTGCTTTTTAATCTTCGATCTTTTGGAGTTTTTATTTTGCTGATGTAAGAGTTGTATAATTATTGTAGAGTAGATATCACATGATTGTGAAAAACAAAAACAATGATTGCAAAATCTAGGGGTAACTTCTTCTTCAACGTAGAATATCATTTGTTCTTGAAATCTCATAATTATGGAGAATGTTCTCCATTTTCCAGACTTCTGTCAAGAACATTCTCTTTTTTGTCTTTGTATGTTTGCTTCCTTTTCAAATGATTTTGCTTCTGATTTATAACATAGTGTGATAATTGATTGTTGTATTTGATCATCTTCTACATGAAGATGATATCTTAAAAATGTAATAATCATTCTCTTGAATGATTGATATATGATACATTCTTTTTGAAATTATTTCATTATTGAGTGAATACTTATGCACTTTGATGAAGTGAATGATTTTTTTCTTGTTCACTTATACAATTAATGTTTTTTAAACAAAACTCAATTGCAATTATCAGTAGACCACCATTTATAAAACTTAATATTTTATTTCATAAGAATTGTTGTCATTAAAACATACATAAAAAAAGGTTTTGCCTTAACACTCTGTACCAGAAAACTTGTACAAATGTGTTTTAGAAATTTTGAACTTTGTATATTAATTTTTTTTTAAGTTTTGTGTAACACAAACATGTATTAAAAACACAATATATATATATATATATATATATATTTTAAAAATAATAAAATTATTATTTTTTTAAAAACGTGGGAGTGAGAATATAAATTGGAAATATGAGGTAAAATTTTCAAAAAAATTATCATATATAAACTTTTTGCTGCATTCTCATGACTAAATTTGAAGTCAAGACCTCTTGTTTCTTTCTGGATCCTTAATGTTGAAATCTATGAATTTAAGTTTTTTAAAAGTATGTATTTCACTTAAAAAGAAAAAATTAATAATTTTATTTTATTTTTAAAACATTTTTACTAGGAGAAATATTGTATTTGCTAATCATAATAAAAAATTAATACATTTTATTTACTTGTAAATAATTAGTTTTATTATATATAATATGTATTTAAATACTAATTTAATTAAAAATATCAATAATATTAGATTAAATGTATTGTTTTAAGTTTAAACTCGAAATCTTACCATTGTGTATAAAATTTAAGCAATAATTGCAACTTTATCTTCGGATTAAAAAAAATTAATGCAATGTAGTTTTTTATTTTTATTTATGTGAATAGTTAATTTTAAAATTAATTATTGATATTCCATATTTGAAGCATTGAAACCTTTAATCCACTTCTAAAGTTTTGGAATTATACCACTAACAGTAAGCACGCGTTGTTGGATTCATATTAATTATTTTTGGTGTAAATATTGATATTATTTTTAAATCCACCATAATGATACGTATAATTTGAATTATGAGTTAATGAAAGGTTATTATCGTAGTTTAATGAAAACAACAAGGGTACATGAACCCATGATAAAAATTTAAATAAGTTAATTTAAAAAGTGATTTTGTCAAAGGTTTTCAAAACCCTCACACACTCTGTCGCTGCTTCTTCTCCTCAAAGCCGCTTTTCTGTTTTTCTTTCTTTCTTTCTTTAGATTTCTAAGAACCCTAATTCACCAACCGTAACCGACCCCTTTTGATTTTCTTCACTGATTTATCATAAAGTTTTGTTTTTTAACGTTTAGGTTATTGTTTTCTCTTCTGGGTACCCTTTGGTTTTCGCTGAGATGGTCCCTTCTTCAAGAACAGAAGGTGGAACTGGAACCCACTTGTTGTCTGCTAAAGTCCGTAAAACTATTCAATCTATTAAGGAAATCGTTGGGAATCATTCTGATGCTGATATCTATGTTGCCCTTAAGGAAACAAACATGGATCCTAATGAAACCACTCAGAAATTGCTTAACCAAGGTTGGTTCTTTGTGGGGTCACACTGCTTTTTTTATTTTTTTTAATTGAACCCTACTATTTTTTGGGATAAATTTTGGATTTTTAATATGTTTTGCAAATTTTGTTTGTTTATTTTTTGATTTTGGGTTAATGAGTGTTATTTGTTTGATGTTTTCAATTGTTTGATGGAGTATTAAAGTAATGATTAGCTTGATTTTGAAATTAGTCATTGACATTGTATGGTGTAATGTAAATATTTTAAATGTAACCACTTTCGTTACACGGTCATATAGTTACATATTTAGTTTGAATGCACATTGCTATGCTATGCATTGAGTAAGTGGTGGTGTAGTGAGTTTATATCATTTTAGACTTCAAATTTTGTTTTGAGTTACGGTGTTCCAGGTTAATTTGAATAAAGGTTATGCAATGGCAATTTGTATTTTCCTAATGTGCATTTTGTTTTGTTATATAGATCCATTCCATGAGGTGAAGAGAAGGAGAGACCGAAAGAAGGAGGTATTGTAACTTGTTTACTCTTTCTTGATGGTTTATTGGATCCTTAGTTACACATTAAACAGTTGTGGTTTTCTTATAAGTAATTTAATAACAATTATCTCCTATTGCAGAATCAGAATGTTGGGAATAGAGGTTCAGGTGAACCAAGGAGACATTCTGAGAATGGTGGTCAAGGAATGCAAATCAACAACCCATCTGAACATAATGTTGGGAACAAGGGTCCAGGTGAACCAAGAAGGCATAGTGAAAATGGTGGTCAAGGAATACATATCCATACTCCTGCTGAACATAATGTTCGAAGAACAAACTATTCTCGGAATCCTATACCTAGTAATATTCTTATCTTGCGCCTATATTAATGGTTTAAAGGATGATGTTCTAATTAGCATCATAGTCTGCTTAAGTATTTATTTACTTGTAGAGTGTTAATGCAAATATTAAATATTTTGGATGAGTTTTAATTCCTGATAAATTTCTTAATAGTGCTGATTCTCACATCTATTGAACTTTAACCTGATAGTCACTGACAGGACCTGGACATCGAGCAAAAACCCTATACTATGTAGCATTTTGGTTTCCCCTTGTAGTTGTGATATTCTTGCTCATTTATACTTTTTATTTATGGTTAAGAGAGAGGCTGTTTGTTTTGTTAAATTTGCCAAACCTATTTATCGATGATATGTTAGTTATCTAATTATCATGAAAAACAAATTTACTTCAGATGAATAATTTGTGGTTTTCTGTAGCATATCTTCATTAGGTTAAGTTTTTGTTAGGAACCTAGAGAAATTGAAATCGAAGAAAAATATAGAAAGAATAAGAAGAATAAAAAATGAGAAGAACCTTCACAAAGAATCTCCCCTTTCGTTCAAACGTATTGAATAAATCCCCCTAAAATGCTCTTCAGTTTATGATCTTCTAATTGACTAACGAACTGAACCAATGAACTGATAGACTAACAAAGTAGTTGTCTTTATTTTGTTGTAACGATGTATATCCTACAATGTGTGCCCTCATAAAATTCACATTACATCGAGAAAGGTGTTCACATTGATCATCTCCTGTCATGCCTTTTCGCTCCTTGAAATTAAATTAGCTCCCCATCTTATGCTGTTTGTTCACCTTCTACCATGATTTTCACCCTCGTACTTTCTTTCTCAACATTAGTGCAAGGGGCCAAATAGTGGCTGGTAGTGTGAACATTTTCTTTTATCTGTGTCTCACGAATTCTCCTTGTACGGAAGCTGTTGAACCCCCAAGTTTAGTGAGGTTAGATTGAAGCAGATAGAGTGACCCTGTAGCAGCTCCCTTTTTGTTTGCGCCCTTATTTGAACAGTAGGTTGGTTCAAAAGTGCTCTTGAATGACCTAATGATGAATGTTGCTGAATTGAGGTAGGCGAGCCTGCTGGATTAGTGACAACTCTTCTTTTACTGCCCTCACTAAATTCACCACTTTATAGCTCTTGTTGCAACCCTTCCAAGACACATCCAAGCAGTCGATCCTTTGATGTTGTCAATGCTTGTGACACTAACTCTCCAAATTCCTGATTATACCCTTTAACAAACCCAAGTTTGGCACAAGGGTGATCATTTTTCGTAAAGTTTCACAAATTTCTTCAATCAATCGCCCAAATCAAAACTGAAGTTATCCCTTCCTAATTTAATTAAGGGTTCCTTTTGTGAAGAAATGAACTAGTGTACTGCTGTCCCTTCCATGCTAATGAACACCAGTTTAACTTTCTTGCCGGGTTTGATTTGTTGTATCTGAGAGTTTCTGCATCAAGTGACCTAGTAAGATCATGATATCACCTACTGCCGTTCAGTTTTGGTCGTGATCTTGTCTCATCTTGATCTTGTACAATTTTGACCCTTAATCTTGCCTGTTAGTTTTTACAAGTGATCTTGTACAATATTCACCCTAGTTATGATTTGAAAGGTTGGACTTCTTAGGAACCTTGAGAAATTGTGGTTATAGAGACGTGGAAAGAATCAACAGATGTACTATTAGAAATCAAATAGAAAATGGAGAATATAATTTTCCCAAAGGGTTTACCCCTTTACAAAGAATCACTCTTTTCCCTCAAAACTAAATGAACTAGGGACTATCAAATATACTCAAAGAATGCCCCTAATCTGATTTCCTTTCTCCCTATTTTGTTGAATTTAATCCCTTAGAAGTAACAACTACCTGATCTTATTAATGAACTAATTAACAGTACAGTTGTTGTTTTTCTATCCTAATTATGCAACACCCTACCAATTTCCAAGTAATTAAATGAATAAGTTCTTATGAGTATGTTCTTTAACAGTTAAATAGATTAGTTGGTTTGAATTGTTTGTTTGTTAGCATTATTATATATATGCTGATATTTATTGATGCTACCATTTCAGGCTTCAGCAGAGAGTTTCGTGTTGTCAGAGACAACAGAGTAAACCATATATATAAAGAAGTAAAGCCACCTTTGCTTCAACGCTCAACATCCACCACTGAGAAATTACCTATACACACTTCTGATAAGAGGTATGCTCTGATCTTCATATTTTTACTTGGTTTGGTAGAAGGCTTGGTTGATTGCGCTTTGCATATCTAGTGTCAGCAGTTGATTCTTTTATGTGACCTAATAGATAGATTTGGGATAGATTCTGCTGCTGTACTAGAGTTGACCGAAAGTGCTTATGCCAATAGATGTTCAAATAAGTCAATCCAAACAGATCCTTTGTGTATAAATTCTGTGTTTTCTTTGTTCCAGCTCGTCAGCAGCTTCTACCAATCAAAAGTCATCTGGTGCTAGAAATCACCAGGCTCCTAATGGTCCTTCTCTTTCACATGCTAGACAGTCAAAAGATGCTGCTACAAATGTTGGTGACAGAAAAACTACATATGAGGACAAGCAAGGCACCACATCGAATTCATCAGCACGTGTGCAACCAACTAAGCCTAACAACAGCCATCAAAGTTCTTCGACAGCAGCTTCAACCAGTTCTGTAGTGGGAGTATATTCCTCTTCAACAGATCCAGTTCATGTTCCCTCTCCTGACTCGAGATCATCGAGTGTTGTTGGAGCCATTAGGCGTGAAGTTGGGGTTGTTGGTGTTCGGCGACAGTCTTCATCTGACCACAAACCGAAACAATTGTTTGCCCCTAGTAGTTCTCATGCTAATTCTGTTATTGGAAAAGATGGTACATCTGCGGATTCACTTCAATCAATTGGTGCCGTCTCAAAGACCGAACAACTTAGTCAAACTGCTGTTACTGAGCCCTCATTACCCGGCATGTCTGTCAGCAGACCGTCGTTGAACCATCAGCATAATAATAGGCCGCATCAACAACTTGTTGGACATCAGAGGGGTATATCTTTGAACATACTTCCAACACGGATTTTATTTTTGGGCAGATTTTTGTTTAAAAGAGTTATTTGTTGTTGGATGTTTTGTTTCATGCCTTGAAATTTGATGAGTTCTTCTGTTGCAGTCTCCCAGCATAATAAAGAGTGGAAGCCGAAATCGAGCCAGAAGACAAATAGCAATGGTCCTGGAGTGATTGGAACACCCAAAAAATCTGTTTCGTCTCCAGCTGAAAATTCTAAAGATATAGAATCAGATACAGCACAGCTTCAAGATAATCTTTCACAACTTAATGTATACGAGAACCACAATGTGATCATAGCACAACATATTCGTGTTCCAGAGATCGATCGCCGCCGGCTGACCTTTGGTACCATTGATGTTGGGACAGAACTTGATTCTTTGAGGCATCAATCTCAATATCAATTAATAGGAGCGACTGAAAAGTCCAATGGTGAAGCAACTACGAGGTTGGCTTTCTTGTTTTGCTTGCTGTTTGAATTTTATTCTTAAATGTGAGTTTTTTTTTTAAGTTTGTTCTCTTTTCGGTAGAGACGTTTTCATTTAGTGTGCAGAGAGTATTTATTAAGTGATAATATGTTATGTTTATAAAAGGCGAGTGAAGACGTCATTGTTAATGATATGCATTTTCTGTAACCTTGTGATCTTATTGAACTTTTGATGTCAGCTTGACAGTACCTGCATCTGAGTTGTCTGCTGATGATGTTTCTGGGAGCAAGCCGGTGGATTTACAGGACGACCACATCAGAAGTACTGAGTCTGACTCTCCAGCATCTGGTTCTGCTTCTGAGCAACAGTTGCCTGATAACAAAGAATCTTCAAGCCCTCAAAATCTGGAAAATTATGCCAATATTCGATTGGTAAGTGATGCAAGTCCGCCCTATGCACCTTCAGCAGCACAACAGCAAGATTCTCGTGATATGCCTGGCTTCTCGGTAAGCGATCACTTCTTTGGTGGTTGTGTGTACATGTGTGGTCTGTTTGTGTGTCCGCATGTTGGTGCTTTTGCCCTTCAAAATTAGGAAATTAATATTAGGCGTTCTTCTGACATATTGAGGGAAAAAATTGAAATTTTTAGGGTTCTTCTGTTTATTGAATTTGATATATTTATACGTATCTGTGTTGCATTTTAATGTTTATTTGTTCTCACAATTATGTTTTCAAACAGGCTTACGACCCTCCCTCTGGTTATGATATTCCTTATTTCAGACCTTCCATGGATGAAACTGTACGAGGACAGGTTCTTTCACCACCTCAGGAGGTATAATAATTTGATTCATACATAATGAAGTAATTTAATTGCTTACTTGTAATGGAATTTATACAATTATGTGAGGACACTTATTTTTTTGATAAAACATATATAATGTTTTCTGCTCAATGTTTAATGTATGATAATAATTTAACAAGACTAGAAATAAGGTAAAAATAATTGAACCACAGTGCATAAAATAGGAAATTTAATGTTTTCATCTTAATCAGTATACTTGTTTAAACATATTTTGGCCAATGCAGGTTATGAACTCGCATGCTGCCAACGGTGTTCCGACATCAACAATTTCCATGGTGCAACAACAGCAACCTCCCGTCGCCCAAATGTATCCACAAGTTCACCTTTCACATTTTGCTAACCTTATGCCCTATCGTCAGTTTCTGTCGCCAGTCTACGTACCACCAATGGCCGTGCCTGGATACTCAAACAATCCTCCCTATCCTCATCCGACAAACGGCAACAGTTATGTGTTGATGCCTGGAGGTGGTTCCCATCTTAATGCCAACAGCCTTAAATACGGAGTTCAGCAGTTCAAGCCTGTTCCTGCTGGAAGTCCTACTGGGTTTGGAAACTTTGCCAATCCAACTGCTTATGCCATGTTAGCTCCAGGTGTCGTTGGCGGTGCATCGGCCTTAGAAGATTCATCTCGAGTCAAGTACAAAGATAATCTTTATGTTCCAAATCCTCAGGTATTGTGCTTGTGCAGTGTTTTGAGAAAACACCAGAATTTTTTTTTCTAACAAATATGTCAGCAAACAATTTTTATTGGTAAAGCTTGATCGTCATGTTTTCATTAATATATCCATTCCTATATTAGTTAAGGGTCTGTTTGGTGTTTATTTACTATAATGAAAATAACTTTTTTTGCTAAAAAAAACATCATCTATCGAAAAATAATTTATAAGAGATAAGCTACTCAAAAAGCTTCTCATTTGAAGCAGCTTTCTGATTTTTTAAAAAAAATCTCTTACAAACAAAAGAAAATTATGTTTTTAACAAAAGGGCCCTAAGGAATCATCTTTGGTGTTCTCATATTTATCTTCTTTCAATTAACAGGGTGAGACATCAGAAATATGGTTACAGAATCCAAGGGATATTTCTGGCATGCAATCTACTCAATACTACAACATGCCCGGACAATCGCCTCATGCCACTCCGTTCATGCCATCACACACCGGTCACGCATCTTTCAACGCAGCTGCAGCTCAATCTTCTCACATGCAGTTCCCTGGTATGTATCAACATCCTTCACAACAAGCTCCTATAGCTAGTCCTCATCATTTAGGACCGGCAATGGGCAATAACGTCGGTGTCGGAGTTGCTGCAGCTGCTCCTGGAGCACAGGTTGGTGCATATCAGCAACCTCAATTGGGACACCTCAATTGGACAACAAATTTCTAAAGAGAGGGGGTGTTAAAAGAAAAATGCTGAATTTTATTAACCCATATGTGTACTAGGGTCTGAAGTAGATATAGAGAAACCGCAGTTTTTTTTATGTGAAATGAATATCTTATCTTTTTATTTTTATTTATTTATATTACAAATGCAAGAGCCTTCAAATTATTTTATCAGTATCTTTTGTTTTGCAGTATTTTAGGGAATTATTCTGAGTTTTGACTGAGAAAAAGTTAAACCTCAAGTGATTCCTAATGCCTTTCTATGTTATAACAATCTCCCTAAGTCACTAATAATTAAGTTTTTATGCTAATTTAAAATGAAATATACATGATAATGTCAATTAGATTCAAAATTTGCAATATGGATCCATTTTTTAAATTGAAATATATGAAAGAAAGAGTATCTATAGATATATTTTGGTTGGTTAAGAGCATTTCTAATGGAGGCGTTAAATTAGAGAGATTGAATTCACTCCTTAGTTCAAAACATTAATGTTTTTATAGTGATACTCGTTTAGTTCTATTTGTAATAAATTGAGTGTGAACATTATTAAAAGTATGAATTGTTGAATTAGTGTATTTTATTGCTCGATACTACTAATTATAAATGGTACTGCAATTCATATTTATTTTGATTAAAGAAATTAAAATTAAAATTTGTGCATATCGTATACACATATGTGCATGCATGGATTTTTAACTAATTTTTAATGATTAAGTATCATTTGAGCATCACCATTGTGATGCTAGTTTTGTATTATGGCATGTTTGATATAATAATATTTTTTATGTATTGATTTAAAAACATATATGAGGGAGTTTATAAGTTATTTAAATTATTTTATGGACGTTAATTTTTATTTATTTTAAAAGAGATAATAATTATCATTATAATTAATTGATATAACTGTAATATTTTAAATTCGAATCTAAAATTATATTCGTATTTGTTAGTTCACTTAAGATTTTGGATTATTGTTTATTAGTATATATAAACATTAACATTAAAATATTTAAGATTTTGGATTATTGTTTATAGTATATATAAACATTAACATTAAAATATTTATGCTATTAAAAAATGTATTTGAGCAAAATAATATTTCTAAAATGTCTCATTAGGCTAAAATATATTTTTTTCCTTAAAGAGTTTCATTCTGTCAAAGAATTATTAAACGTCGTTAATTAGTTTTAATAAAACATTGTATTTCTCAACAATGACATTCCCTCGTTTTTCTAAAGCAGGGGAAAGAATAAAAAAAAAGCAAAAAACAGAATTGAATTTTACACTTTTGTTATGAAAACCAAAAGAGAGTGTAGACAGATTCACTTTAAATTTTGTATATATGCAATAGTTAATTCCTAGGGATTGATGTTCTCTTTTTCTTTTGTATAAATAAATAAATAAATAATATATGTCACCCCTTTTGATCAAAAAAATATGAATCCTCATGTCATGTAAATTGAAACCCTGGTTATAGGGACAAGTACCTTTCTTTTTAGAGTTTTAGAGCCTCTTTTTATGTATCACATCCCAGAGGATTAGTGCACGTTCAGGTGCTTACTACTCAAACAAGTGGCTTACTATTCTTCCAAATTATTCGTCCAAGCCTTTTAATTTTCTCTTTTATTGTTATTCCTCAAAGAATCTTCTATTAAAATAATAATAAAAAGAAAATTATTCATCTATTTGGTCACTCATTTTTAAATATATGATTAAAATTTAAGATTTGATTAATTTAATTTTACACCGTCAAAATTTATGATTTGATGAAAAAGTTAAAAAAAGAATAGTAAACATAAGACAATTAAATTTTAATTTTCATTATAGTTGCATCAATCATATTTTTCTATATTTTATGTAATATTAAGATATGTAAATGAAACTATAATTGCAATTTATTATTATTTTTAATTTAATATCATGAAAAATATATTCTTTGAAAAAATTCACCAATATTCTTTTCAAGATTCAATTATAATTAATTTTACTTATTGTAGGAAGATACTTGTGAATCTTATGTAAAAGTGATAATAAAAAAGTAGTGGTAGTTTTTAAGAAATTATACATTATCGTTTTTAAGAAATTACGATGGATTAAAAATTATACATTATCGTTTTTAAGAAATATGGTGTTGTACACCTCCCAACCAATCATATGCTAAGAAAAATTGTCTGAGAAGAGAAAAAGGATTATTTTTGATGAATTTATTTAATTAAAAAATATTTCAAAACTAATTTAGCATTGATTAACATAGTTATTTTAATTTGGAAGTTAGTTTTGAAGAAAAAAACGTCAAAATTGTAAAGTCAAAATCGACAATATATCAAATTTTAATATAATAGACCACAAAATAGAGTTCTCCATAATATAATCATATTTTTTGTTTTGTTTGTAGTTTATCTTTTGGTTCATAATAACCAACTACTAATTATGAGTGTTTTAGTCACAAACATGTCTTAATCTTGGTAGGTAAGTTGTTAGGGCTTCTTAAGTAGGGATTAAACCTAAGCTATATGAAAGTTTTGTCCCTCTAACTAAGAATGCTGATGATAACAAAAAGTAATCTAAGATTAATAATTTAGCATAGGCTTTTAATTTGTAAAACCCATTTGTGGGCTAATAGTAATAGATATCCAATTAAGAAGCATGAAAATTTTAATGATTTAGAATGATTTTATATGAAAATCGTGCAGCAATTAGTTAAATGGATAGGCATAAGTGGTTTGTATTGAGGAAACGATCAAAATGGGCCAAAGCAATATATTGTTTTGATTGAAGCAAAGGTTGTGGGGATGGCCCACAATTTGAAACCAAGTTAGAGAAATGATGGAGGCATGTAAAATGGCTACCAACCAACCTTTGCAAAGTGTTTTGTAGTGTGGAGAGGTGTCACTTGAGGTTGATATTCATCTCTTTCTTTTTCATAAAGGGAATTTTATTATTCCAATTTCACACCCCCTTCTTGTACAAAATAATCCATACTCAATTTTGACTACAATTAATTAAATAATAATAGTTAATTTTATTTTATTTTTTTGACATAATAATTATATTTATTTATTTAATTTTGTATGAGTTTAATTTATTAAACGATTTTTGTGAATCAGAACATTAAATATATGATCAATTTATTTAAATTTTATGTATATTATAAATCATTAAATACAATTTCTTTTTTAGTAATGAGATCATATTTAACTTTAAAATGTTAACAACACATTTTCAAATATAGTCTATTTTACAAAATAATGGTATACTTAATCATTTAGATTTTAATTAATAAAAGAACTGGGTGTGTGTGATGTAGACAAATTGGTTGAATATCTTAGCATGATTGTTCATAGCAAAGTGTTGTAATTCTTTCCCATGTGTGTGTTGTTCTATTTTTAGCAATTTCGTCGTGAGTATCAAACAAGTATCTTAAAAGTAACCAATGGAAACGAATTTGGAATATATGAAAATCAACTTTATATTTTACAGAGTTATCTATCATATGCTTTATATGAATACTCGACAATTACCACCCAACAACTAGAGGAAAAATTAACGGTTCATATCAATCAAGATATATATATATTCAAATTTATAATTCTGATATTTTTATTTTACATTTCCAAATTAGGTATTTTGTATAATTCACGAGTTTTATGAGGAACTGATCATTAGCAAGATCTTGAATCTCTTTTAGCAAATATTGTTAAAAAATACTTATTTTTTTGGGTAAACTATATAATTAATTTTTTTTTTATTAAAAAAATACCAAATTTGACATTACCTTTTTGATTTCAACTTAAGGGGAAGGGGCTCCTCGTGTGTTCCCTTTGCGTTTGAAAGACAAAGTGTGTTTAACGTGGGTCTATTGGTTCCATAACTACAAAGATGTTTCAGACAATAGCTATTCTTCCATAATATGCTAAAAACAAGTTTTGGAAAGGCAAAAAAATAAACGCTTTGTGTGAAATGACATCTTTCATCTTGTGCTAAACATTATTATCATAATAACAATAACAATGTAGGACTTTAATCGACATCTTCGATACTCAAGATAGTTCGGTATTTAAAATAATTTTATATTAACAACTAAGACAAATTATTGATCAGTATTCAAAATAGTTTTACACTAACAACTAACACAAATTATTGATCATGTAGTTATTTTATGATAACTAAAAAGTCGAATTTTTTTAAGGATTAAAAATATATTTTTTGAAATTTGATAGAAACTAAAATTTTATTTACCATTTTTTAAAATTATTAAAGTTATATATTTTTTAATTAAAAATTCAAATTTTAAGATTAAAAATGAAATTCCAAAATGTTTAAGTAGTCTTCTAACATCATTGTACTTTTTCTCATAATAATGTAGTAGTATAATATAATAAAGGATCATAATGGGCTTTATGGCTAACTACGTAGCTAAACTAACATAATTATTAATTATAACTTCATGACGGTTTGATACTAAAGTGTATTTATAAATGAAGTAGAAGTAGTGGTGTGTCTATTCAAGAACGAGGTGATATTTGTGAAGACTAAACGTATATCCACAAACTCTAATACGTTCTTAGAAAAGATGATGACAATTGAAACATGGGGCACATTTCATATCACTTTTTCTTAATTGGAGGTCTATATATATAGACCATGCATGTCGATATGTGGTATGTGACTGTGTTTTGGGTCCCCTTATTGGTTATTGGCTATGATCTAAATGGCGTCTTAACCCTCACAATTACTATCTTTAGCTAACATCATCATCTTAAAGCAATCCCCCACACTTTCCATATAAGATTATTTTAGATTATCTCTCTTGTGAATTGTAAGGTGTATGATATATTTATAAGTGGTATATTTTAGATTAATATTTAAAATTATTATAAAGTTTAAGAATAGTTGATATTATTACTTAGAAGTAATAATTTATGATTTTTTTTTTAATTTTATAAATAAGATGATGATTTAATTAATAATGATTTAATATATAATACATATTTATTTTGTTTTATTTTTTAAAAATTGATATCATTTCCGCCATTATATCAGTCATAACCAAAAATAGTTATTAATATCTATTTTTAGAAAACGACGTTTGAAATCATTAAACTTTTAAATATTTTTCAATTAATATTCTATGCTAAAACATGGACCATAGTAGAATTTTTTATATAACATATATCTTTTCTTTTTATTATAAGAAATTATTCAGAAAGAATCAAATCTCAATTATAGTATACCTAGCAAAAATGTTGAAGATGCATATTAATCTGGATTATTGATTTTTTTTATCCAACGTGCAACATTGATTATTTCTGAATAGATCTTTTTATTTACAATATAATGAAAAGGCCAAAGTTTCATATTTTTTATTAAAAAATATTCATTTATTCAAATTAATAAAATATATTAAAAATAACATAATTTTTCAATCAGATTAATGACATAATAGAGGCCAAATTCCACTGAACTAAATGCATATTAACTTTTCACACAATACCCTATATGATGATAATAACAAGCAACTAAATTGAAGAGCATGTGATAATCATCATTTGAAATAACACACTGAAACTCAAGCCAATATACTTAATAAAGTTACCTAATAAATCACTATACTCTGCCATTTATTTATATAATTTTGGACTTCAGCTCTCTTTAACTAAAAAAGAAGTTGTTCCATATATTAGTTATAGTTTTACTCAATCAATATATCATTGAACTCTTATGATAATGTAAATCATGTTTGATTAACTAACTGACCATATATTTCATTTTAAAGGATGGTAGTATTTTGAAGTGATTACTCATCAATTTAACAATCAATTTGTCATAAATGGTTTATAGTGATTAATGCATACAAGTGACATGATAATAGAATCTCCAATTTGTTTTATATATGGAAAAATTGTTGCAATTTGAAAATCATTTATTTGAACTATAGTCAAGTACTTGATACGTACTAAATTATTAATTTCTTCTTACAAATGAAACGTGAGAGTTGAGACTCGTGTATCATCATAACATCCCATGATTGTTATATGCATTGTGTATTTAGTTTAGTTAGTTGCTTTTTTTATAATTATAATAGAAGACACTTGGTGGAATGTGTTATAATATTAGCATCCTAGCTGGTACGTTTCATTATGAAATATTTTCTTGAGCCTTAAGGGAAGGTAGAAGGAAAGAGATGGTACCAAATGTGTGGCCAAAAAAAGTATTCTATACAATAACATATCACACATACACACACGTTATTTTATTTGTTGTGATGCCTTTTTCAAGCTTATCAATTTAATTAATATCTAACTTTTCATCACTTTCTTTATTATCATTCTCTTTGCTCTACTTGATCCTCTTTTAGTATTTATTTATTTATTAATTTATTTAATTGTTCTCTCTCGTCGGAGATAATTTTAAAAAAATAAAGATTAAAATTAAAAATCATTATAAAATATCATTAGTAATGTTTTAACATATGTTAGACTTTATATTTAAGATATAATCTCTTTATAGTATTAATAAATCTTTCATAACTAGACTTTTAAAATGTAACAAACTAAAATTTGAATATGGACTAAAAAGATATTCATATTTATCAATTTGTCTCGAATAAGGTTAATACATATATAATATATGAAGAAAAAAAAAAGAAAAAAAAAAAAAATCTCTCATAGTTTCTTCTTAGTTTCAAATTTGGTTAATCTTTCTCTCTCTCTCTTCATAAAGTTTAGGAGAGCCACGAGAGCAATGATTGTGGAAATAAGCACACAATGCTCCCACTAATTCTCTCTCTTTCTTCTCCCTAGATGACTATAGCCCCCACAATTTGAGATGATGACACGTACAATTTTGACCATTGATGGAAGTGAACAAGCATTAGTTTGTGTTCCTATTTCTTTTGCAATGTCAATTAAGTGTGCCTTCTATAAGTGACAACATCAATGGTAGATTATTACTACTAATCTTGCTTATATAATTTATATGCATGCACTTAATATGTTATGTCATTAAATGCTTTGAACTAAACCATTATTATTTCACGTAACCCCATTACTATTTTAGAATTTTCTCCTCCTAATAAAAGAAGAAAAAAACCAAAAAGATATGACAATGAAATGATTATTTTACTTACTAATAGTGAGAGGGAATCTTATTAATTTCTAAATATATATTATATGTTGAAGAATGAAGATGTTATCGGTTATTTGAAGCAATAAAATTACTACAAAAAAATATTAGGCATGGCTATTTGATAATAGATCATAGCTTTAAATAGTTGATTAAAATAGACTAAAGTTGAACAGCTTTAATTTGAAGGTAGCACGGGTATTAGAATCCAGAAAATTTAATGTCTTAAAGCCATGTAGCCGCATTAGTTGACTGTGCAAATAGGAACATAATTGCACTGTCTCATAAACTCATAATACAGTATAATACCTTTGTTTTTTAGGAGTGCTCCACATGTTCATACTTCTCATTCACATTCATAGTCAAGAGCTAAGACACTACTCCATATAAGGATATGGATTGCAAGATTCAAAACTTTAGAGTCATATACTCAATACATTTTTTTTCATTCTATTACAATTTCAATATCATATTTTAAATTTAATAGAAAGAATTGAAAAAAAATAAAATCTAGATATCTTAGTTGGATAACCATAAATATGTTAACAACATGACTGCATGTAATCTAAATTTCTTTTAACATAAGTGATTAAAATTTATACTTCATAAATTTCATAATAAATTCTTGATAATAAGAATGGTTTCCTCTGACATTATACTAAAATTTAAGATAAATATATAAATAAATAAAACATTTATTGAGCAGAAGAGGAACCATCTTTTTAGGATCAAAACATTTACAAAACCAAGAGCAAACTAGTGTGTATGGTGTTAGGATCAAAATCTACTTTGCATGGTCCTACAAAACAATACATTCTTTTTTCTTCTTCTTTTTCTTATATAAAGAAAAAGTAAGGATCTAATGTCAATTCATGGGATGAAGGAAAATTTTAGAAGAAGTAGAATAATAAAAAAAATTAATTAATTTATATATATATAAGTAAAATTCTAAATCATTATTTGACAGCCTGGCCAACTCAAATCTCACAACTCTCTTCCAATCCTTATAAGAACATTCAAAAGAAACAACTCTCCAAAACTCTCTCTCTCTCTCTCTCTTAAATCATCCTTTATTCTCTCTTCTTCTCTTAGGCGTGGAATTTGGCTTTCATTACTGTCTCTCTCTAAACCATCAACACTCTTACACACTCCTTGTTTTGGAAAATATAGCCATGTAATTTTTTCTTTCTCATAACATAATCATTTCTTTCTCTTCATATTTTTCACTTTCTCTCTTTCCCTCACACTCTCTCTACTAGTTCTTTTTTTGTTTTTGTACTATTTGAAGCAGACAACAAAGTTCAAGTAATTGATTCCATTCATAATCCTCTGTTTCCTCTGTTTTTTCCTCTGTTTTCTCTGTTTTTCTCTTTCATCTTCATAACTTGTTCTTTTTTTTCATATAAAAAAGTACCATACCAATGGAGAAATGGGATAAACCTTCAAGAGATAGCAGAAAACAACACCAAAGAGAAAACCCTTCTTTCTCTTCAACACTTCTCGACGTAATCTATCGTTCGATCGACGAAGGACATCATCATAAAACAGAGGAAAAAGAAGAGAAACTCATGTTCTACAAAGAAACAACAACCATGAGGAATCAAAAAGGTGTTGAAGCTGAAAAACCAAACTTTAGAAGAACAAAAAAAGTAGAGAATTGGATGGAGAAAAAGGTTGTTGAGAAAGTTGTAATGGGAAGAAAATCCTTAACAGAATTTGAAACAAGAACAAGAAGCAATAATTCAAAAACACTTTCCATGCATTCAAGTTCATCATCTTCAGAATCAAGTTCAGCTGGTGGATTTTCATCATCAGATTCAGAATCATTCTATGGTTTGCAAAAACCAAAGCCAATTAGAACAAGTGTTTCTGAAAAAGCAACAAACATTGGTGTTATTCCATTTCATCATAGTTACAATAAAAACCATTCTGTTCAAACTCAAAAACCCAAAAATGAAAATGGTTTTGGGAAAACAAAGTCCAAAGCTTTAAGAATTTTATATGGTGATTTGAAAAAAACAAAGCAACCCATTTCACCTGGTGCAAGACTAGCAAGTTTTCTGAATTCACTTTTCACTTCAAGTGGAAATACCAAAAAATCAAAGGTAACATCATCATCAACAACTACTACAACAAAAACTACTACAAATTCTGTTTTGGAGGCTATGCATGATTCAAAATCAGCACAAGCTTCAACATGTTCATCAGTGTCATCATTTTCAAGGTCTTGTTTAAGCAAAACACCTTCTTCAAGATCAGGTGCAAAAAGATCAGTGAGGTTTTGTCCTGTTAGTGTTATAGTGGATGAAGATTGTAGACCTTGTGGACACAAGAATTTGCATGAAGGTGAAAAGGGTTTGGTGGCAAATAATTCTTCAATCTATGATGGAAAGAGAAGAAGTGAGGAACTAAGGTTGCATGTGATGCAAGAAAGTAGAAGGGTTGAAGAGTTAGCTAGAGATTTGTTGAAGAATTATCAGAAAAAAAATGGAATGGATTTTAATATGCAATTTGAAAATGAAGAAGAAGATGATGATGATGATGGAGCTAGTTGTTCTAGTTCTGATTTATTTGAATTGGATAATTTATCAGTAATTGGGATTGAGAGGTATAGAGAGGAATTACCTGTGTATGAAACAACTCATTTCAATCCTAGTAGAGGTATTGCTAATGGTTTCATTATGTAATTTTGAGGAAAAAAAAAGGGGTTTACTTTTTAATTAGAGAATTTGATGGTGTGGGGGTTTACATAAGATAATAAGATTTCTCCTTCTTTTATTTTTCTTTCATGTTGTTGTTTTATTAGGTTTGTTTTTAATCTAACTGCCTTTTTTTTAATTGTATTATAATTTTTCTTTTAATATTGTTATTGTTGGTGTTGTTGTTTTTATATTACTCTTCATGGTTTTGTATTTGGTTCTATGATTGAAGTGTGTGCCTCATGCAAAAGGAGGCAGAGGAAATTAGATGTCTGCATAAGGAGATTACTCTGGTAACTTAAGAGTTTTGTTAGATACAATATCTAACATTCAATTATTTTATATGATGTTATTTTTTACATAAAATTATTTTAAATTAAATTTCAATTTTAAATTGATTTAGTTTTGAGGTGTTGGGATTCAACTAAAAATTTAATGTACCAAAAATGTTACAGCGATAATAATTTTAATTTATTTTAATTTATTATAAGATTGATTTGGTGGTTGGAGGTAATAATTAAAAAAAAAACAGACAATAAAATTAAAATTTCTATATATTTGTTATTTTAAAATAACTTAATTTTATAAATTTAGATTTAAAGTCGTCTGATTTTGATTTAATAATTCGAAAATATAGATTTCTTAGTAAAAATTTTAATATGTAAATTTGGTTTAAATTTGAACTTGAATTTGAGGGTTATTAGGGTGTAACATTTGATGAGGATGTTTGTATGAGAAAATGGGAAAAGGAGAAAAGCAAATAAAGAGTGTGAAGAAGAGGAAGATGAAGTTGAAAGCAAAGGCAGAATTTCCACACTTGTTCATGGCAAGAGATAAGAGTTATTTTTTTGTTGCTTTCTCTCTCTTAATTGTGGGGGCCTCTTTTGCTTGAAATTAACACTATCTTCTTCATGCATCACATATGCTTGGTAGCAATAGTCAAAAAGTAGCCATGTTAATCTAATGAGATTCCTTTTTATTATTCCTTTGAATTTTGGAAAATGATTGAAGTAAAAAAACAATTGGAAAATTATTTTACTTGATAGGCTCAAATTTAATCTCTTAAATTAAATGTTTAGTAAAATTATTACTCGGTGGAGAATTTAGAGGCAGCCAAAAAGAAGGTCAAATGATGGGTTTAGTGAAAATAAAGTATAGAGATATAAGGTATGGTCTCTAAAGATGTGGACAAAATATCTCTTCATGGATTCTCTAAAACCTTGGTGTAACATTGGTTGGCTTCTACCCAAAACCTTGTCCCTAAATTATTTCAAAGACTTGTACAATTTGTTGAATATTACTCATGATATTACCTTCAAACTCAAATCACTCCAGTATCTTATTCCCTTTTTCTATGTTTTTCTTTTGTTTCATTCATGTTTTTGTCTTAACTTTTTTTTTGGTTTCTCTTTGCTTTAAAAATTATTTTACTTGATACGCCAAATTTAATCTTTTACCTTTAAATGATTCATATTCTTATTCTTATTCAATCTTTAGTTTCTATAAAAAAGGCTATATCTCATACATACTATGAGGGGTTAAAAAAATAAATTAAACTTTGTATTGGGATTCTCACATTATCTCGAATCTAATAAAGGGATGTAAAAAAGCAAAACAATATAACGTTCGATTCAAAGTGCAAAATTGGCATTTACTTTTATTTATATGTTTTTTTTTTATATTTAACTATTATAACATTCTCTCTTTTTTTTAATAGATTCTTTTCACTAAAAATAATTATATACAAAAAAAATCCTATAAAAAATACATCAAACACTAAATATGAATATTTTTAACTGAGATTTAAAACACTAAATATTGAGAGCCAAAATTCAAACATAAATTCACTTAGTTGCAAGAATCTTTTCCTTTTATTATACTTTAGAAAAACTAATACATCTCTTCTTTTTTTTTTTTTCAAAGTAAATTAGTATTTAATTAAAGAATTAATTAAATGGGTATAAAAGCATAATCCGTTCAATTAAACTTTGGAGGACCACTAAATCATAACAGTGTGGTATGCTAATTAAGTTGAATATGCTTAAGTAACACTTTATTTAAGGAAAATAGGAACTTTGAAAGTGTTGGATTATAGGAAAAGAAAAGGCTATGCTAGGCTATGCTCAAAAGTATGATAGGTGAAGAGTGGGTTTGTAGGAAGTGGCATTTTTGTGGACCATGCCCTAACCGCAAATGATAGTAACATTAAGAAATTGATTAATTAGTGAAGGGAAATTGGCATGCAACTAAGTAATTATAAATTGGCTAAGAAAAACACTTTGCAATCTAATAAAAATAAAAATGATTTGGTTCAAATTTAAAGAGCATATGGTTGTTATTGTTTTCATATGGTTGGTGAAGTGGGAAGTACTTGAATGATAATATATATTGGACAGTGGGTGTGAATTGTAAAAACCACCTACTCCTTTCATAGCGTTGACGATTCCTTCCATTCCAATTTATTTTAATAATCACTACCAGCAAAATTATTATACGTCTCTCTCTCTATCCTATTTATATGTCTAATATTTAGTTTTTTTTTTCTTACGTGGTTTTAGTTATTTATATTTATGAATATTTAAAAGTTATCATTTAACTTTTTTTAGTCGTTTAAATCATTAATTTATTTTTTAAT
The DNA here is from genome assembly GCA_037974835.1 of Cicer judaicum. Taxonomy (NCBI): domain Eukaryota; kingdom Viridiplantae; phylum Streptophyta; class Magnoliopsida; order Fabales; family Fabaceae; genus Cicer; species Cicer judaicum. Next base: position 4,018,802 of record JBBPBS010001102.1, read on the forward strand.
ATATTTATAAAACTATATTATATGAATACAGATATGTCATTAAAATATTAAATGAAATGTCTATGTAGCATATTTAATATTATTTTTTAATAAAAAAAACAAATAACTAAATTTAATTGTTAAGGGTTTTTCAAATCCAAAAAAAGTAGAACATTCATTCTTTTTATTAACGTGACTAAAAATAAAATGATGTTTGGTTTAATTCTTTTTTATTTTTATTTTAATATGTATTTTTTTTAATCTGTATTTTCTTATCTTAAAAAATATAATAAATTATATCATAATGAATTCATTCAATTGCAATATTTTGGTTTAAACTTTGAACAAGACATTTAATTAATAATATTAAAATTTATATAACTTAATAATTATTATAATATAATTTTTTTTGTCTTTGTGCTATAATATGTATTTAATGAATATACTTTCCCTGATTTCATGTCATGGTTCATAGGTTATGAAATGGAGTCCATGAAATAGCACATGATATAAAGGAACATCTTGTATATATTTTTAATTACACTAAAAATTTGAGTAAATACAGGAACTAATTAAGTGATTAATTTAACCAAATTCAATATGCACTGCATAGAATTATTTTCAAATTTTATTAAAAAGAATATGAAAAAACAACAAAAAGTAGCAAAACAGTAAATGGTTTGATTTAAAGTGTGAGCTACCCTATTTGTCCGTCTAATGCATAATAATTTAGTATCTATTATACACCTAACATGTGGATTCGTGGTGTCAACATTAGTGTATATATCTTGTAAAATAAAAATAAAAATAAAAATGAGTGTGTATATACATAATATATACGTGTGGCATTCCTTTGCTAAATTGCTTGGCATGTCACTCACCCACCATGCACTAACCACTATTGTTGTTTGTATGCATAAGGAATAGTGACTTGACAATATATAAGTGGCTATTCAAAGTAGGACCAACCGTGGTTAAGGTTTGAGTCCATATATAGCTCTATACCACAAATGGCTTCATCACATGCTTCTCCATGCCCAACCTTAGGGGCACATATAGGGTCATTTACATTATTTCAGATTTTCTTTATATTGTCTTTTATAGGAATTAACATGTATTTGTCATCGTTAATATTAAGCTAATCTCTTTATAAATAATTAGGATACACATCATAGACATTGATGTGTTTGTCTATATGCTTTTATTAATAAAAGCTAACTATTATTTGATTGGTAAGAAATGATAAAATATTTTAAAAAATAATTTAAATAGAGAGTAAAATGAGAAGAAAAAGTAATATATTAAATTATATAAATATTTCAAAAATTCAATTATTTAGTTTAATAAAAAAATATATAAAATCATAGATAAAGTTTGTTTTAGGGGTAAAATAAGAAGGAAACCAGTTATCTAAAAAAAAAGAAAAAAACCATACCAAAATTTGGTTCAATATATTTGAATTTGTTTCATATTTACAAGGGTATAAGTTCGAAATACCACCCTCAAATATAAAGATCAGTTGATAAGTAATATGTAAATACATTTAATAGAACTTTTAGACTTTTTTTTTTCTCTAACAGAGTTTATGATCTAACTCAGTTAAATTATTTTAATAGCAAAAATAATCAGCGTTTTTTGACAGAAAATATATCTTTCAATTTATTTTACTTTTAATTTGTTACTTTTGTCATAACTTTTTTTTTCCTTTTTAAAGGTCGATAAATATTAACTATTGTTTTGTTGATGATATATAATGTTTTAACTAGTTGTTGCATAGAAAATAAATTAAATAAAATTATAAATAATAAATTTATTAAATTTTTAATATAATAAATAAGTTTAAAACTACAATTAATTGTAAGTAATTTAAAAAAGTGGAGGAGTAAATAACGGTTATTCTAAAAAAACTTGGGAAAACATCAAGAAAGCCAATAAGATGTTGGGATGATGACCTCACGCACTCATTGGTTTGTGCTGTCATCTTTGTTTTTGTGCATGTTTCCGTTTTTCTATATATATTAATTACTTCTTTGATATATAAAAATAAAAAATAATAATAAAAAAGCTATTTCTAATCATGTATATTGTATTATATAGGTGAGCACAAAGACAAATTATTTATTAAAAATATATATTATATGTGGGTAAGGTACATGTTGGTATTATATAAAAAATAAACTTGAAGGTAGCTAGTAATTAAATTTATTGAGCTAACAAATAGAGTAAAAATATAAAAATGATGAATTATTTACAATAAAATAGATTAACAAATATTCTCTTGCTTATTGTTTATCCAAATATAGGGGGATGTTCAACGCATACTAGACGAGGATCAAAGTATGATTCATGAATCAAATTAATAATATTTTTTCATTAACTAAATAAAAAAGAAAGGAAAGAATTCTCTTTATTTTGTTCCATTTGCTTAGGAATGACAAGTGAACCAGTATGGACACTCACAAAAAATATATATAATAAATAGGATAAAAATTCTTACTGTGAAGTTTTGAGTATATATGAACTTGGGCGATTACACAAAATTAAATTGAGTACTTCTTAACGAACCAACTTTCATTGGCTTAGGTTCTAATTTTCATTAGTAGTTCAATTTACATAACACACATAATTAGCATATTTGTTATGTAAAAAAATATATAATTTGATTTTTATTTAGATTCGAATCCATGGAAATGGAAAAAATATAGTGAACTTCTCATATGCTTTTGCACCCACACGTGATGAAATGGCCCCACGTGTCATAGAACTGTCGCGCATGCACACGTGTGCACTCACCTTCTTGAGATCCTTTATTAATAATACTGGTAGTGCTATTTATGAAGTTCACTTCTATTCCAGTGGACCAACTTCTTAACCGTTACACCGTACATTATTAATTCAAAAATTAACAAACATCAATAGTATTTGTTAGAAGTCATTAGTGTTCTCTTAACCAACTACAACTACTTTTTTCTCCTTAAATATAAACACATATTTGTATATCTTAATCTTATTAAGAAAAATTGGTACTGTAATATTTATGTGTCTACTTTATGTATACATATTTTTTGTATATGACAACATGCATATCAATCTTTGAACATAGAAATAAAAATGAAAGAATAATTCAGCTATCTCACACAACAGCTGCCATGTTAATTAATTAGTATTTGAAAGGAGAAAGAGGTATATGTACAGTATTGATGTGGAGGGACCTTCTCTTTGATGAGTGTTGCTCCCTTACTGCCTAGCAAGACAAACTCACCATTGTTGGCTGTGACACATTTGTGGGACTCCATTTCACCCCTTCTATATTTCACTAATTTCATCAGGGTTTTCATAATCTTCTACGTATTTGAAATATATAATGCACTATTAATTAATTAGAGTGGAAAAATAATTATTTTTTGTGATTCACGGTGATTAATATTTGAAATTTGGACAAAAATTATCATGAATTTCGTATTTACAAAAGTTTAAAGTATTACTTGTCTATAGTAATAGTGTGTGGAAAAAAAATAATTTCTTAAAATATATTAAAATTGGTATTATAGTGTAGTAATTGATTTGGTTACTAATTTTCTAATTTTAGTGATGATTAATTTAGAGACACAGTTTTGTAATCAACTGTTAAATTGATCACTAAATAAATTTATGATCGATTTAAATATTAATTTTTAAAATGTCTCTAAATCAATTTTTAATGTTAGCGTATAATTTAATATTTTAATTTTTAAACATGTGATTATATGATAATTTTTTATAATATCGTAAATTTGTAATATCTTATTTAGTCAAATAAACATAAATCAAATTATTATTAAAAAACGTAAAAGACTCTGTATCTGTACTTGAAGATAGGAATGTGAATTGTTACAAAATTTGAATTAGTTTGGAATATTAAGGTGTTAGCAAAATTGGTATAAAGTGTTGGTATAGCAGCTTTAGTAAAAGAAAGTAAAAGGAATGATATAGTAACAAAACAAGGGGACGATGGTGGTGGGATTTGGATGTGTGAATCACTATGTCTGTCTATACGCCAAATGGAAAAAAAGATAAAGTGAACAATTTTTGTTGATCCCAATAACATTGCTTCTCTTTAAATTCTTCAATTCTTTACTAGCTTTATATTTTATCTTATGTGTGGGGGAGAGGTCTATAAGAGTGTAAGAGATTCTCCTATTTAATAGTCACTCCGATTTTAAATCTAAAAAAGTGTGATAAACAAAGATATATTTATACTAAAATTAAATATATTAACTTTTATTTTTTATTTTTTAACTTAGCCCTACAGAGTACTATTTATGTTGTTTTTCATACTTAATTAATTATACTAATTTTATTTACATATCTTGTATTCCATATAAAATTATTATGTGATCCGATTAAGATGTAAAAATAGGAATTTTTATAATAATGAAAATTATAATATATTAGAAGATGAGAATGATTGTGATGTTATTGTAAAAAAATGTAAATTGTTAATCAAGTTATAATTTATTATCTCTCTGTCTCATTATGAATGTTATTTTAATAAAAAAAAATTATTTTAAAATAAATATTATTTACAATTTTCAACGCAATTTTAATAACTTTTATATTATTCTTCGATGAATATTATATACATAATTTTCAAAATATTATAATACTTTATACTGATAATAGTGAAAATTCACCGTTACTTAAGATAAATAATTTGATAAAATTATTTTTTACTTTATTATAATTATTATATTTTTTTTCAATATGTATACTAAAAATTTAAACAACACTCGTTATAAGACAAATAAAATAAAGTTAATTTTTTATGAGAGTCTATAAATATAAAGTCTTTATATTATTTATTAATATAATTTTAAATGCTTATAAAATTATATAAATAATATATTTTATATATAACATTTATTTTCTTTTTACATTTGTTTTATTTTCCTTTTTTACTTGAGTTTGTGAGTGACAAAATAAGTTAAATTAGAAAATCATTGATTTTCTATCAAGTTTATGCATGGTACCACCATTACTTTGTCAAAATAACAATAAGCCACCATATTATTACAAAAACTAAAACTTATAGTTTTGAAAAATCATGATTCAAAGAAAGTCACATATTGCATTAAGAGTACTATAAGCTAGTTTAATTTTCTGAGTCTGTTCTAATAAAAAATCACTTTCTGTTTCTGACATACTACATATTGGTGATATGTTGGAAATTGAGCTTATTTTATTCTTGTCCTCCACATATCAGGTCTTACTTCAGTCCAATAAAGTTCGAATTTAGATTCTCAAGATTAATATACATTACTTAATGTTCAATCATTTGGTGTCCCATACTATACTATGTAGATAAAAAAGATAAATTTTATTATTATTATTATTATTATTATTATTATTATTTATAACTCAAAATGCATGAAGGTACTTTATACATATATAAATATTTATTATTGTATTGCATTTAATTATATGATCTTATTAGAGGGGTAGTTAAATATGTTCAGGACTTCAGACATCAGAAAATTTACATTAAATCTTGAAAATAGAATCTGCTGCAGTCTTTGTTTTTCTAGTTTTCTAATTCATGTATTGCATTTGCACGCTTTTAATATATAACTTTTCTATATTGAATATTATTGTTCTATTAGTTTCAAACCGAAGATGTTGAAAGATCAAGTTTCATTCGGCATATGAATTGTGCCTTTCAACCTCTTACATCTACTTTCACTTTTATTTATTTATCATTTACTTATTTATATATTAAAGACAAAAGAGACTTATAGTGAATTTAGATTCAAATATTTATTTAGAGATATTCATATTTAATATCAAGTTTCAAATGTAAACCTGTAAGGAACATAGAAAAAATATGACAGAAGAGACTTTGTTAATTTGTTATACTTTTCCGGAACATTTTTTTCAACAAGCCAAAATCTTCTCTTGAATATATAAATTAGTAAATAATATTGATCATCTAACATTGTGCACATCAAATTATTTTTTAAGGGTGTTATGTTTGGTTGAAATTTACAATTTGAAGAAGTATCATATTTCTTGAAATCGTAAAGAAAAAGGAAATTCAATTATATGATTTTTATTTTTTTTATTATAATTTGCATTTGTCAAAAACGGTTTTATTTGTATTTAATTTTTTTTTCTTTTACACTTATATTAAGTATTGTAAGATATAATTCAAATATAAATTTTTAAATGTAAATTTAATTGAATCGTGGAGAATTTGATAAAAATATGTGTTCTACCCAATTTTTATATAATATTATTTGTTAATAAATCATTGAGTTTGAAAGAAGTCTATATAATAAGTTTTTTCTTTATTTTAATATTTTTACTTTATTTTCTTGTTATTTAAATATTTTTATTTGTTTGTTTTTTTTTATCATGGTCGTGTAATCAACTTGTTACCTTGCCTAAAAAAAATCAAAACATCGAAAATTTTCTCTTTTGGCTTTCATGTGCTTTTGTCAAATCATATATCATGCACCATAATTTGTACTATTAATTATATATTAAGGTAATAATGGTTAAGAAAAATTTCATCCGGAACGTAATGAAATAACTTGTGCTATATTTTAAAAGAAAGTTGACATTATTTATGTATCATTAGAAAATTAAAGATAGTGACTAGTTATATCGGTTAGAGATTAAGAACACTCCACAACACGTTCCTAAATATTACCCTATTATTACTAGCTTGCCTAATCGATACTGACCACACCTTCAAATAAATATATGTGAAACTTAAGTTTGACATATGAAGGTTGCCCAAACATTCATATCATAGAGAAAAAAAGTTTTTTTTTCTTTCTAATGAATATATATATATATATATATATATATATATTATGAATGTAATATATTTTTTGTCAGAGAAGTAAGTTATTTAACATTAATAAGTCAAGTATAAAAATAAATAAAAAGTCAAAGAAAACTAAAAGAGTCTAAACGTACTTTAGATAAAATATATTAAATTTTTCTAATTTTAATTTTATTTATATTTAAAACTAAAGAATAAATTTGAACAATAAATATAAATATCTTATATGTTTTTTAAATTTGAATTCTGAATTTTACAAATATGAAAGTGTTCGAAAGTTAGGTAATTGATAACCTAAATTAAATATTCAGAAGACAAGTTGTTAAGAATAGGAAAAACAAATAAATTTTCTGTGACAACCCCGTAAACAATTTTGGTGTATATAAATCAAATATCATATTCAAATATGAAAATTTTACAATTGTGTTTAAATTATTTTATGTGCAGAAAAACAAATTGTTTGCACAGTAGATTTGTAAAAGGGAGGCAATGATTGATTGCGTTACACGTGAAAATCAATTGATTTGATTACGGCACAATTAGTGTACACATCTGCATATATAGTTATAATACTCTGCCACAATAGTGAAAGTGCTTAGTTTCTTTGCAATTATTTTTTCTTAGGCTTTACCAAATATTCATATTTTTATCATTTTCATTTCGAATCCAACATATAAATAAATACATTTGAGAGCGACCCGTGCATGTTCAACCCTGCCAGCTAGCAACAAATTTGTGTGGAAAATTCTCATTTACTAATGCTCTGTAACACTATATGTCATATTCAAATTTAGTATAATATATGGTTATTTTTCTAAATATAAAGTACGTCGTTTTACACATTAAATAAAATAAGTGTATTTATATTTAAATTAGATATATTTAGTGAGTTTTATTTATATTTTAGAGGGTTAGAAGCATTGTAACTAGCCAGTAGGTAGGCTACCTAGTTGATAGAATTATTGTGTTAAAAAGAAGGAATCTGTTGGAATATAGTATAAGTTGTTAATTTCGTTGACTATATGACAAATCTTGTTGATGGCAAAAGGATATTTGTTTTCAAAACTATAATCATGATACGTGAGGTGAGGGACTTTAGTGGTGACCTTCTCCTATGCATGAGCAAGGATTTTCAACCATTTTTGTTTATTATTCAACTCTTTTTTTAATCACATCAAATTTCAACTTTCAAAAATTCTAAATTAAAAAAAATATAAATTAAGCAAAAATAATTAATAGTTGTTAACAATTTATTATAATTTATCTATAATTTATCTTTGTTTTGTAAATAAATAATTAATATTATTTATTTTATTATTTAAAATAAACTGTTCATTTTGAACGAGTTAGATCTTTTAAAATTAATATATGTTATATTTATATTTTATTTTAAAAAAAATTATATTCCTTAAAATCAATATATTTAATATTTAGATCCTATTTTATATTTATATTTAATTAGTTCAAACACAGTATATATTTTTTTATTTATTTTTTTTCATATTCTGTTTGGGGATAAATCTAATTTTCTTTGGGTCTATTGTTTGGGGATAAATCTAAATCACTTCAATACTAAAAAATGAAAGCAATCGAGTTATTCCAAAAATTGTCAAATTGGCAATCTAAATGACCTATTAGGCAAATATAAAAATGTAGATGCATGAACTTTGGAACAGTTACGATTTGCTTCGTTAATTAATAGTTTTCACTTTCAATGCGTATAGTTTTTAGTAGCTAACTAGGGGGTTTGATTTTCTTGACAGAAAATATACGGTCTAAGGGTTATGTTGCGTGGATTATTTGAAAATCTTACTTTTCAAATATTTTTGCACACTCCATTAGTCACAATATATTTCACCAGTGTTTTATCAAAAAAAAGTATATAAATATTTCACGTGTCATTTGTCAATAACATGTAAAGTGTGGCCACCCTAGAGTCGGATATTCTTATGGGCCAGAAGTCATGACCCAATTGGGCTTCTTCAAGTGGCCTAATTGAGTAATATTTTGACATATAATAAGAGGCAGTTATTGTTTAGCATGTCCATTTTCTCAAATACACTCCACGTGTTGAAATATTTTTGCTTAAAAATTCAGTAATATGATAAAAATTTAAAATTAACTTTTTGAAATTTTTTGTAAATTAGTTTTATAAATAGATTTAAACATGTGTTTGATCTTTGCAATTATAATTTTTATTGATTTTAATTTTTTTAAATTTTTGTTTGATTTAGTAAATATAATTTTATTTTAAAATAGTCATAATTTTTTTTGTTTGATTTGATATATATAATTTTATTTTAAAATAGTCGTTTCATTCAACTTCTATTACAAAAATTATAACATCGTTAAATATTTACATGCAATGGATGAAATTCCGACAACAAAAATTGAAATAAACTTTTGCATGTATTAAAATAGAATATTTCGCTATTGACTTGGATTAATTTCAAATGACTAGAATAAAAAAAAAAGAAGATATTTTTCTTTTTTGTGACATACTAAAAAACCTTACTCTAACAAAATGGGCCTTAGATCTCATACAATATTCTAAAACAGGGCCCTTTTGGGAAAAAAAATTATTAACTATTATTATTAATTAGGTTAAATATTATATCTGGTCTTTTAACTTAATTTCAGTTAATATTTTAGTTTTTTTTATTTAATTATTTATTTTAATTTTAAGTTATAATTTGATCTTTTATGTTTTAAAATGTAACAATGTTATCTTCTTTTTTGCAAAAATTTATCAAAAATTTCAAACAAGATTCATAAAATTAATTATCATCCTCAATATAATGTAAATTTTATCAAATTCATAACTAAATCTTTAAATAAACTCATATTTTCATCTCTAATAATATAAAATAAAAAATAAAAATATGAGTTTATTTGAAGATTCAGGTTACAAATTTGATATAATTTGTATTATATTAAAGAATATAATTAATTTAATGGGTTTTATTTGAAAAATTTAATAATTTTTTTAAATTTTTGTAATAAAAAAGATAACATTGTTGACATTTTAAAACATAAAAGATCAAATTATCACTTAAAATTAAAATAAAACATCAAATTATCACTTAAAATTAAATTAAACGATCAACTCAGAAAAACAAAAACTAACTAAAATATTAACTGAAATTAAGTTAATGGACCACACCTAATATTTAACTTATTAATTTTTATTATTAGTAGTAGAAGTAGTAGGCAAATGAACATTTTCATTTCTTCTTTTCATGAAAAGTTTCAGAAAAATTTCCACCATCGAATTTAGGGTGTATTTTTACTTACATTCTTTTTTTGCGTTTTAAGTTCTGATTAGTTTGATTTTGAGTAAAAAATAAGATACTTAATTTGTTAGGATTGATTTATAATTGAATTAAACTTAATTTAAATTTTAATTATATAAAGAAGGATAAAATTATGTATAGAAGTTAAAATTAAATTTTAATTATTTGATTAAATAAAGAATGATAAAATTACAACAAAAAAAAAAGAATATAAAGATAAAATTTAAATAAATAAATAAAACAGAAATTTTACTATAAATTGAAAAGGAAAAAAAAAGTGAAAGTATAAATTAGGTTAACAAATAAAAAGAATATAATACATGATATGATAAACTGAGTGACAAGTGTTAGAGTTAATGCAAAGAAAATTGGAAGTGCAGAGCAAAAGAGTGAAGAAAGAAAGAAAGAAAAAAAGGATAGTTTTTGAAGCAGCTGAGGTGATCCAATATGAGTTTTCTGTTCGGCAGTAGAAAGACTCCAGCAGGTTATTCTTCCCCTTCTTTTTCAATTCCCATTTTTTATTTTTTAATCAATTCAATTGGGTAATTGTCGTTGTGATTATTAATTTTGTTGATTGAATTAAGAAAAAAAATTGTGTCTTTCATTAGGAATTAGGTTGTTTAGTTAATGGGTAGTTTTGTTTTTTATGGATTGTGATAATTACAGAGCTTTTGAGGGAAAATAAAAGAATGCTAGACAAGTCTATTAGAGAAATTGAAAGAGAAAGACAAGGCTTGCAGTCTCAAGAGAAGAAGTTGATTGCTGAGATTAAGAAGAGTGCCAAACAAGGACAAATGGTATATTATCTATCTATTATTGTGTCTTTTCTTTTTACATATATTTTTGTTTAATGTTATACTAGAGATTGGAGGACTTATTTTTCTTTTCTAAATTAAGAAAGCTATAAAATGTTTTTAAAGTAAATTAATACATGTTTGGATTGGCGATGAGATTGGTAAAATCATGGTACCACCTTAATTTTCCCAAGGTCACTATCCATCCATACCTATCAAGTATATAACAAAATATAGACTCAATCTTCCAAAACCCTTAATCAAAACATTCCTAAGCATGTTGGCTTGTGTACTAAATATTAACTCAACTTATTGTATATTTTGGACGTAGTTGAAAGTAAAGTGGTAGATTTATTTATAGTAAACAACAAATTTGGAAGAAAAAAAGCTACACCAAAATTTGATATCTTGGTATAGATCATTTGGCATTCTTAAGTTGTTTATATCTTAGAGAAGTTTATTCTGTAAGGTTGGTGGTTTAATATAGTAGGGTGGTGTTATTTGAACAGGTATATAATATGTTTGAGTAGTTTCTGAGTTTGGCTTCAATTTGTTAGGGTGCTGTGAGGGTTATGGCTAAGGATCTTATCAGAACTCGCCACCAGATTGAAAAGTTTTACAAGCTTAAATCTCAACTTCAGGGTGTTTCTTTGAGAATTCAGGTTTGTTTTGCAAAACATTTTGGTGTTTTTTTCGTATGTTATGCAACTTGGAAAGTTCTTCATGCTTAATGAGTTCCTAGGAAACTAGCAGATAAGATTGATTGATCTATAATTTATAGCCTTTAAAAATGACTTTCTGAGATCAATTTTAGACGCTTAAATCTACTCAAGCAATGGGGGAGGCTATGAAAGGAGTTACTAAAGCAATGGGTCAAATGAATAGGCAAATGAATTTGCCTTCTTTGCAAAAGATAATGCAAGAGTTTGAAAGGCAGAATGAGAAGATGGAATTGGTATCTGAGGTGATGGGAGATGCAATTGACGATGCTTTAGAAGGCGATGAAGAAGAGGAAGAGACAGAAGAGCTTGTGAATCAAGTTCTCGATGAGATCGGAATCGATATCAACTCTGAGGTAAGCTGTTATCATTCTTATTCCGGCAAAAGTTATTATTCTCTAGCTGAAGGAGAAGGGGTAAATGTAACAATAATATGGACATTGATGATACATATTTTTTTGTTCGACGTGCAGCTTTTGAATGCACCTGCATCAACCTCAGTCGCTGCACCCGCGGCAAAGAACAGGGTTGCTCAGGCTGAACCAACTGGAAATGATGATGGTGGAATAGACGACGATCTACAGGCTAGGTTAGATAACCTGAGGAAAATGTGACGTGTACAAGTATTTGGTGATGCGTTTCAATGAAGCATGAAAATAATGATTGTATATGAAATAAGGATGTGTTTTAGTCACATTTTATTTTCAAGTTTGGAGCTATCTTATTTATGTAGAGAGTAAATCTAAATGTTACATGTTGAATTTCTTGAATATAAATTGAAAGAAATTTGCCATGATATATTTCATCTTCAAAATTGTGTATCTTTTCTTGCTTATTGTTTTATCCTTCTTGTTACATAAAAAAAACTTGATTTTGCATTTATGTTGTAATTTCTATGATCATATATAATTAGTATAAGTTCTTTGTGATACATAGATCTATTCATATGTACTCCCTCCATTTCATAATAACCAACACATTTGCAAAAATAATTTGTCCCAAAAGAGTGTCGCCTTTAGTTTCAACGTAATTTTAATTGTTTTTTTTTTCTTGCCAATTATATCATCTAATTATTCTCTACTTTAATCATTTAATACTATGCACATCACTCTCCAGTTATTATTCTATAGTTTGCATTTAAAATAATAGGAATACACCAATGTAAATTAAAGTTAGTTTGGTAAAGTTGCTATCCTCTTTATTTCCATTATAAAATTATAATCTCTATTGTTTGTGTAAAACAGTCTAATATGTCTGTTATATTGGGACGGAGGAAGTAAATACCAAATAGTATATAGATACTGTATGCATCAGGGGTTAGTTTTGTACTTCCAATTTTTATCTAAAAAACTATCAAGAGGAACAAATAGTTGATCATATTTAAGTTCATTGTTGAAAGTTTTAATTAAATCTTCAAATTTACATAAAAAAAAAATAGTACAGGAAAGAAGCTAGCTATGTCAGGAGTAGGTTGCGATAAACTAGATTATTATCAAATTATGGAGTCACCATATCCACAATAATCTGCTCATTTGCAAATGTCACATTTGGCGAAGTTACTTGGTCAATTTGAGAGCGACACAATGGACATCCAGAACGAGAGCCGAGCCATTTATCGATGCAAGATGTATGAAACACGTGCTTGCACGTATGAAGCTTCCGAACACTTTCGTCTTCTTGAAAGACTGTTAGGCAGATAACACATTCAGTCTGGTTCATTATGCCTTGTGCAGCATGGTCAGCTTCCTTGTACATGAATGTGATTGAATGTGACTCTAAACTCATGCAAGCAGATAATTTGTCATCATAAGATATGCCTGTTGTTGGAAGTGTTGTTGCATGATTTATAAACTTGCACCATCCTAGCATTGTGATACTGAATAATGCCAAAGCAGTTACTAATGCTCCAATGATTAGAATCCCAGGGAGGATATACATTTCTTCATGTGTCGAAAAGGTGATGAGAAAATGAAAAGGGTATCTTTAGAAATATTTATAGAACCGTACCATGGTATAGGGTTGAAGATTACTATGAGTACACAACAAGGAATTTGGTCTCAACAAGGTTGGAGCAATGATAACTGCATGATACATTTGGAATGAATACAAAAAGAGTTATTTGTTGTTTGAGAAAAAAATGAATGTAACTTGTATCTTGGGATGGATAAGGAAAGATAAAGTAATTGTTAGTTTGTGATTTTGAATAAAAGGACAAATCCTCCTTTGATGGTTGATGACTACGATTAGCTATGTTGGCAGCCGAATCAGGTATCTTTGTGCGTGAAGTTGCTTCTGCATTTCCTTTTTGGAACTACTCCTAAATCCCCTTGACAGTAACATTGGTGGCATCTAATGAATTTGAAAGAAAAAAACTTTCATTTTTTCTTTTCACATTCTTACATAATTTTATTAAATTTTTGTTATTGAGTCTATACAAAATCGGCTTGTAAATCGAAATGTCTCTCTTTATAAATTTTCTTTAAGTCTTCTCTCTTTTCATTGTGAGACTTGAATTTTTATGTATAAATTTATCATTTTATCAATCGATACACAATCTCTAAATATTTTTAAGAGCTTTGCATTTTATATGTATAATAACACTTTATGAAATTCCATCTCATCTTTAAATCCTATTTCAAGTTTTCATTTAAATCAAATCAATTTAACTATAGGGGGTAAGCTATTTATGTGCTCTCCATTCTGCACGTGGAATCTTGCAAAAAAGAAAACTGAAGTATTATATTATATATTATAGTGAGAAGACTTCTAATAAAAAAATATATATTTGTCCTTAATCTGTCAAAAATTTGCTGAACTTCATCTAAAAGATTTACTGCTCGATTAATTTCCTCTAAATTTTGGTTAAACCCAAGAAAATAAAACTGCACCAACTAAGAAGATTTTCCACCATTCTTAATGTCATAGGTGAGAACATGGGAAATAGAAAATGTTAGTGTGTTCTCACAAATAAAAGATCAACCTTTTTTAATATTAAAAAACATTTCTACTCAAATTTCGTTGTCACTTCGTAGCATTGGTGATCAAAACTCATTCTTCAATATTTAAAGACTGAAGACCTTTGTGATTCTTGTTTCTATTATATGGTCTTTGCTTATGGTCAGAAATATAAGATAAAAAATAAAAAATAAACATTGATTCATATATTCGATTCAATAATGAGACAAAAGCTTAAAAACTATAAGGTGGTAGATAGAAAGTCTAGTTGAATAGTATTTATTATAACAAAAAATTATGGTCACAAGATAGCAACATTATATTATATATATGTCAATAAAAAAGATAGCAATATTATACAAAATTGAGCTTGTTGATTGCAGGTATAATTTAAAGTCCAGTTCTGTTTGGTCTTTCTCTTGAACTCCATTGCTTTTTTCTAAGTTATTTTTGTGTGCAGAATGAACAAGAACCAACGTGAATCCATTAGTAGCATAAGTTTATTTATTTATTATCTAACTCTCTTGCTTATTTCAAAACCAAGGGGTGTAGTTACAGACAAAATTTCAATTTCAAACAAGCATTACTATTCAACATGTCCTGTGATATTTTCTCCTACCATCTCAGTCCCTCAGATAAAATATGATGTCTTTGTTAGCTTCAGGGGTGCTGATATTCCCAAAAATTTCGTTAACCATGTCCTTAATGCTTTGTCACGAAAACGAGTCGCTGTCTTTTTCGACACGAACCTTAAAACAGGAGATGAAATATCCACACTTCTTGGAGCAATTGAAGATTCATCGATTTCATTGGTCATATTCTCCCCAAACTTTGCATCTTCACAATGGTGTTTGGATGAGCTTGTGAAAATAGTTGAGTGCAGAGCAAGATATGGTAGGATTGTAATACCAGTTTTCTACCATGTGGATCCAACAGTTGTACGGCAACAACATGGGACTTATGGTGATGCTTTTGCTCAACATGAACAAAAGTATGATTTGAATAAGGTGCTAAGCTGGAGATCTGCTTTGAAGCAATGTGCCGATATTTCAGGATTAGATTCATCAGATTTTTCGTAAGTTTTCTTTTACCAATAGATTTTAGTTTTAATATTTTCCGCTATTTGTTTGTCTATTGATTTTTTATACAAAACCAACTAGCAACCAGATGTTATCCAACATAATTTTCATCATTCGTATAACAATATTTACATATTCAAAACAACAATAGCTTCTCAAACAGTAAATCAACTGATTTATCACATATACAATCCAAGAACCAACAACCAACAACTCTTATAGCTGCATCACACTCTCTCTTTGTTATAGCGAACTGTATTCTACCATTAAACCAACTACCAAGAATACAAATCCATCTCAATTTCTTTAAAATTCAAACCAAAGTCAACACAATATCTTTCCACCAATACTTGCTCACAAACTTCCATATTTGTTAAAACACAACTTTAAAAATGTAGAAGATCATTTAAACAATATAACAACTCATACTAATATTAATCTGACATTCTTGTCGAGCTCCCAATTGAATTATATTTGAGTTTGTAAAAGGAGTCTACTTTTAAAATGTTTTTGCTTCCTCTGTAAAGAGAATACTTATAGAAAAATTCGCAAACAATATTCTTAGGGCGTAAGTATCTATCAAATATAGCTAGATAGAGGGTAAGGATCATGAACATAGTGCTGTAGCATTGATACATGAAAAATTGGATGAACACGTGAAAGATCATACGAGAGAGTTGTTGAAGTTATGGGATTTAGATAAAAAGATGAGTTAAATAATAAGAGTTTGAATTTTATTGATACAACTTAGTACAAAAGACTAAACACTAATCCCTACTTATTGAGATTTATAGGCACAATCATAATTAATTAATTAAGGAAATTAGGAAACAATAATAAGTTACACAAAAACTAACCTTTTGAGATAATCTGTTTTAAAACATTATTCTTTGTAATTTTACATTAAAAGTAAGGTATTGTTAAAATAAAGGTTTAAATATACTTTTAGTATTTCTATTTTAACTTATTCGTAATTTTGGTCTATCTATTTCTTAAAATTGATACATTTTTTAAATTTAATTGATCACATATTTTATTTAATAAAATCTAATGGATTACATTTAAAAAGATATATAATATAAAGAAAATATTATATATTTATTTAAAAAAATATTTTTTATTGTAAAAAACTATTTAAAAAATACTTTTTAATTATTTTAAAACTAATTACTTCTAAAATAGTTTTATTTATTATTTTTTTTAAACTAATTTCAAAATTTATAATTTTAAAAACAGATTTTTGAAAAAAAATTAATTATTATTTTTATTAATTCAAATAGATTTTTAAATGAATATCCATTTAATTTGTTTTTTAAATGAATATCTAATATTTTCTTAATATTATATGTTTTTTTAAATGTAATCCATTAGATTTTATTGAATAAAAAATGTGATCCATTAGATTTACAAAATGTCTCAATTTTAAAACATAGAGACTAAAATTGCAAAATTAAAAATAGAAGGAACAAAATTATGAATCAATTAAAATAGGAGGACCGAAATTGCAAAATTTGAAATAGAGGGACCAAAATTACGAATCACTTAAAATATAGGGATCAAAATTGCAAAATTAAAAATAGAGAAATCAAAATTACGAATAAGTTAAAACAGGGGGATTGAAAATGCATTTAAGTCTAAAATAAATATATTTGGATTGAAGTATATACAATTTCTAATTTACTTTGTTGTACAGCGATGATGCTAATCTTGTTAAAGACATAGTTCAAAGTGTGTTGATGAAGTTGAATCAAGTGGACCAAGGTAAGTCAAAAGGACTTGTAGGAATTGAAAAGCAAATTTCACCTATAGAATCATTGTTACATTTAGAGTCAGAAGATGTTCGTGTTGTTGGAATTTGGGGTATGCCTGGTATTGGTAAAACAACTATTGCTGAAGAAGTGTTTCATAGACTATGTTCTGAATATGATAGTTGTTGTTTTATGGCTAATGTAAGAGAAGAATTAGAAAGATGGGGCACAAACAGTTGGAAGTTAAGAAAAAAGCTTTTTTCCACTCTATTAGAAGAAGACTTGAAAGATGACATGATAAATGGATTACCGCCTATGGTTAAAAGAAGGCTTAGCCGCATGAAGGTTCTTATTGTTCTTGATGATGTCAAAGATGCTAAGCAACTAGAAGTTTTGGTTGAAATAGTTTATTCGTTAGGACCAGGAAGTAGAATCATCATAACTACTAGAGATAAGCAAGTACTTGCTGGAAAAGTTGATGATATATACGAGGTTGAGCCATTGGACTCTGATGAATCTTTCGAGCTTTTCAATTTGCATGCCTTTAAAAAACTAGAGCATCTTGAAATGGAGTACTATAATCTATCAAAGAAGATGGTAGATTATGCCAAAGGCATTCCATTAGTTATTAAAGCTTTAGCTAACCACCTTTGTGGAAAAGATAAGACTATATGGGAAACAAAGCAGATTAAAATATTCAATGAGATTATTAGATTGATGTACAATGACCTTGACTATTATGAAAAGAATATATTCTTGGATATTGCCTGCTTTTTTAACGGATTGAATTTCAAAGTTGACCTCATAAAACTTCTATTGAAAGATCCTTATTGTTCAGTGGGCTTTATATTAGACAGGCTAAACGATAAAGCTCTTGTAACTATTGACCAACAAAATGTTGTGTCAATGCATGACATAATACAAGAAACAGCTCAGGAGATTGTTCGACAAGAATCTGTTGAAGAACCTGGGAGCCGAAGCCGACTATTGGATCCAGATGACATTTATCATGTATTGAAAGACGACGAGGTAAAATGTCACGATATTTTTCATAGAAGATTTGTAATTTTTTTGGTAGGAAGTCCTGTGTTAGACCTCTTATTAGTAAAACATTTCAAGAGGCAGCCTAGAAGTTCAAAGTGAATGATTTTAACCAATTAGGTAGTTATTATGTTATTAGGCAGCAGTTATGGTATTAGACAATTATTGAATAAATAGAGAAACTGAAGGAAGAGTTAATAAGCAACTATTTGGGATTGGATAGTAATTAAGTTGTTACTAATTTACTTTATCTCTTTATTTTATTTTGCCAAGATTGAGTGTGTGTTTGTATATTGTACTACAACTTAATTGTTTTGAGAATCATTCTCCAGAGACTAAAATAATAAATTGTGTTTATTCATTAATTTTTTGAATCATGGGACCAGTTTCTATCATGTTGCTTATATTGATGTTTGAAAAAAAAATTGTACTGTTTTAGCAGGGAAGTAAGTCCATCAGAAGTATGGCCATCAAACTATCAAAAATGAAGGAGCTGCAGTTAAACCCCCAAGTGTTTGCCAAGATGAACAGATTGAAATTTTTGGATATTTATACAACGGGGTCTCATAATCAAAGGAGTTTGTCTCTTCCTCAAGGGCTTGAATTCTTACCTAATGAACTAAGATATCTTCGTTGGGAGTATTACCCTTTGGAATCCTTACCATCCAAGTTTTCTGCAGAAAACCTTGTCACACTGAACTTGCCTTATAGCCAACTGAAAAAACTTTGGCATGGAATGAAGGTCGGTAACATATATATATAGTCTAAAGTATATTTTTAATCTAATGGCTTTTGGTTCCCAAAAATTTGTCAAATTTTGGTCCTTTTTATTCAAAAATGTGTCAACTTTAGTCTGCAGCTAACTTTGTCAGTCGGGGACTCTACCTTTTTTCTAAGCTCTCTGGCTAGCATAGTTTGCTAGAAATAAAGACCAAAGTAGACACATATTTAGAACTGAGGGACAAATGCAAAACAAAAAATTTTAGGGATTAAAAGCAAAAATGATATTTTTCTAGCATTAACATTTAGTTCAATTCAGATTCAATTTGCTCACAAGTATTGTTTTGGTTGGTTCTAAATGGAACAGGATATTGCGAATCTGAATGTCCTTATACTCCACTCATCCACACTCTTAACAGAACTCCCAGACTTTTCAAAGGCCACAAATCTTACAGTAATGGATCTCCATTTCTGTATAGGGTTGACTAGTGTCCATCCATCAGTTTTCTCTCTCAAAAAGCTGGAGAAACTGGATCTGAGTGGATGCATTTCCCTTACAAGCCTTCAAAGCACTACTCATTTAGACTCCCTTAGTTCTCTATCCCTCTACCACTGCACAGCACTGAGGGAATTCTCAGTGACCTCAAAGAATATGAACCAATTGAATTTAGAACACACCGGTATCAAACAACTACCTTCATCAATTGGACTTCAAACCAAACTTGAAAAGTTACATCTAGGACACACTCATATTGAGACCTTGCCTAAAAGCATCAAAAATCTTACCAGGCTGAGACATCTCGACTTGCATCATTGCAGGGAGCTTCAAACTCTACCAGAGCTTCCTCTGTCGGTAGAAACACTAAATGTCGGTGGGTGTATATCACTGGAGAATGTAGCGTTCCATTCAACTACTATTGAACAGCTTAAGGAAAAGAAGAAAAAGGTCACATTCTGGAATTGCCTTAAATTAAATGAGCCTTCTCTCAAGGCTATTGAGTTGAATGCGCAAATTAACATGATGAACCTTTCACACCAATATATATCCACATGTGATGGTGATTGTGATCATGATCATGATCACGATCACGATCAAGGAATGTACGTGTATCCAGGTAGCGAGATTCCGGAGTGGTTGGAATATAGTACAACTACACATGACTACATAACTATTGATCTTTCTTCTGCTCCTTATTTCTCTCAGTTGGGCTTCATTTTTGGCTTCATCATTCCAACCATCTCATCAGAGGGTTTGACTCTAAAATTTAAAATCAGTGATGGTGATGGTGAAACTATCAACGTGTACTTGGACAGACCATATCAAGGAATTGAATCAGATCATGTGTATCTAATGTACGACCTGAGATGTTCGCATTATCTAGCTAGCCGAGTCAATGATCAGTCAAAGATTAAAATTAAGGTTAGCGCAGCATCAAGAACACTGACATCAGAGTACATGCCAGTGCAATTAAGAGGGTTTGGAGTTAGCCTAGTAAC
Organism: Cicer judaicum; assembly: GCA_037974835.1. Lineage (NCBI taxonomy): Eukaryota > Viridiplantae > Streptophyta > Magnoliopsida > Fabales > Fabaceae > Cicer > Cicer judaicum. The sequence goes on from JBBPBS010001102.1 coordinate 4,039,453, forward strand.
CCCTTCAAAATTTGACAAGTTTAAACAGCAATTGGAATTGGGTGATGGTAGTATTATTCCAAATAATATGTGTTCAGTTGAAGAGGGATCAAATTTTCTAGGAATTTAAAATGCTAAATAATGTTTTACTTGTATGTTTTAATTTTATTAAGGTAAATTTGAACATGAAATCAGACTTTGAATAGCCCTTGTAGCAGCTTGTATTACTGTGAATTAAGTTTGTGAGTGTTTGATTAACTTGTTTCCAATCCTTAATGTTTTGTTTCAGAGCTTACGAAAATTTCTACAGAGGCACGATCCAGTATACATACATTTTGATATTTAATTATTCTCTGCTAGTGGTTTTGTAATTAAATTTATAAAGCAATTACCATGGAATTGGAAACCACACACCATGCCCGACCTCTTCCATTGTAGGTTCCTTCTGTAATGGCTGTTGCAAGCTCTTCCTTGTAGCACTACTGTTTGTGGTTCCCCTTTGCTGCATGTCTGCAACACCATAGAAAATCATGTGATTGGATCAATCCTTATGGTTGTTCATTAGAGTGGTTTGATTAAAGAGTTTTAGGGGTGATGATTTTTAATTTTAATTGTTTACTTTGTATATGTTTTGTATTTCGATTATTTATAGGTTGAATTTTCACCCTACATATAACACACAATCTAGATGCTTGTGACACAAGCATAGCTAAATATTCTACGTAAAGTCCATATCACATAATATTGTACACTCCGCTATAATGTTAACTGACTTGAGCATCAGAGTTTCTCTTATAGGTACATCTCTATTGTTCTTATCACTATATTCAGCCCTAACATCACCATTTTCTATGTTTGGATATATAGATATAACCTATTATTATTGCAAAGACTTGGTCCACGCAAATGATAATAAAGTTAATCTTGACATATTAAGGTGTTGGATCCAAAGTCTAACTGAATATTTTTATTATAAAAAAGAAGTCAATGTTATGGTCAGAAATATAAGTTAAAAAAATTAAACAACTTCTTAAACAATTATACCTATTGTCATTTTATATTGTCCCATTATATATAATATTTATGTATACACACAAATAATGATAAAGTCAATATTGTACAAGTATTGATTAATCATATATTCTATTCAATAATGAGACAAAATTGGCTGTAAAACTATATATAAGGTGTTGGATCAAAAGTCTAGTTGAGTATTAGTACTATTATAATAAATAAAAAATAGTGAACATTATGTTCACATTAAATAAAAATAAATATTACATGGTCATAAGATAGCGACATTATACTACACAATTGAGCTTGTGGACTACGTGTATAATATAAAGTCCAGTTCTGTTTGGTCTTTCTTTAACTTCATTGCTTTTTTCTTTCTATTTTTCCTATCTCGCTCCAGAATGAACAATCGTGAGTCCTGTAGTAGCTTATGTTTATTTGTTTATGTCATTCTCTTGCTTATTTCAAAACCGAAAGGTTTAGTTGCAACAAGCATAACTCCAACTTCAACAAGTCCTATGATATTGTCTCTTTCTAACTCTGTTCCTAAGACAAAATATGATGTTTTTATTAGCTTCCATGGTAGCGACACCCGCAAAACTTTCCTCAGCCATGTCCTTAAGGCTTTGTCACGAAAACAAATTGCGGTCTTTTCGGACAAGAAGCTTGAAGAAGGAGATGAACTATCAACTCTTTTTGGAGCAATTGAAAGTTCATTAATTTCATTGGTCATATTCTCCCCATACTTTGCATCTTCACATTGGTGTTTGAATGAGGTTGTGAAAATACTTGAGTGCAAAGCAAAATATGGTAGGATTGTCATGCCAATTTTCTACCAAGTGGACCCCATAATTGTGAGCAATCAAAATGGGACTTATGGTGATGCTTTGGCTGAACACGAAAAAAATCATGATTTCAACAGGGTGCTGAGCTGGAGATCTGCTTTGAAGCAATCTGCTGAGATTTTAGGATTTGACTCATCAGTTTTCCCGTAAGTTTTCTTTTAAGTTTTACCAATAAATTTTGATTTTTCCTCATTTTTTATTTAGTTCATAATGTTGAGATAGCATGTCTCGGTAAGAGCCACACCATATATAGATGAAAAAGTTAATAATAAAATTCGTGTAATTGCTTTCAACCTAATGTGATGATATCCAAAACCCTCTCATGACGTAATGGAAGTCATAGGTTAAATGAATTTATGGTCCTTATAAAATTTTAATATTTTGCTTTTAGTTTTTGTAAAAATATAAAAAAAAAAAAAATTCTACAAAATTTACCTTTAAACAATTTTAGTTTTTATCAGAACAAAATCATCTTGCAAACGGTTTTAATCTCTTCAACTTTTAAATGTTTTTATTATTTTTTGCAAACATTTTTAAATTATAATAAATTCATCCACAAAAATTTAGAATTATATAACTTGCTATGAATTAAATGTAGATTTTTTAAATGTCCAAAATTCAATAGAAAAGTAACAAAAAAATGAATTTAGAAATTGAATTTTGAGCTATTTTTTGTGGAAGAATTTATTATAATAATGTAAACATGTGTACAAAAAGATTATTTAAATATATGTGACACAACAAGGACTTAAACTACTTACAAAATAATTTTATAGGTACTAAAAAAATATATTTTTTGTTATAAAGACTAAAGTGAAATGTTAAAATTTTATAGGAATTAAAAGAATATAACAATTTAGAGATATCTCTCAATCTATTGAAAGGGTGGGGTTCATTGATGTGCCAAGAAAAAAGGGTGGTGTTCATTGACTAGAAGAGAAACTTATGTACTTTTTCTATTGAACTAATATGAATTAAAACTTCTGTTATTTTTCTATTGAACTAATATGAATTAATTTGAAATATTTTTCTATTGAACTAATATGAATTAATTTGAAATGTGGGTTATGGATACAAGTATACTTAGATAAACTAAACATTCGGTAAAGATTTCAATATTAGGAAAACTTATTTTCTCTCCCGAACTTTCTCAAAAACTCTTAAATGTTGTTCGGATTGACCAATTCAAAAATGTACTATATACACTTAAATTTATCAATTTAAACATGTATTTTGAGCACATAGGAGACGAGGTTATTATATAAATTTTTTATCTATCTTGATATGGGCCCGAGTTATGAACACCTCCTTAAAGTGTGTGTTGGCATCAAACATGATTTGGACACAAATACTTCTTAAACATAAGTCGAATACTTCTAAAAGGTACCAATGAAAAGATATTTTTTTGCTAGAATATCTATTAGACACATCTTGGACACACCAAGATACTGAGCTGACACATTACAATCACAAAAAAGAAAGTGTGTTAATGCGAGAAACACATAATTGGTGAAGCTTCATATTCAAGCCAAAGATTGAATAAACTTTCTTGTTAATTAATGAATGAGCTGAGAACAGCTATATATACATTTATACATTCTCAATGAAGGAAAGAAAAGATGTAACTAACTAACTGACTATAGTTACAAGAAAATGTACTAGTAGAGTGGAACTGATTTTCTATATAAGCAATGAAGTGGATAAGGCTTTTTCTGGTTTCATCTTTGGTTTTAAGGAAAATTACGCAAGTGAATCTAGTGAAATCATCAACAAGAGTAAGAACGTATCTATGGCCTAAAAGGGAAATAGTAGAGTAAGGGCCCCATAATCTGCATGTAAAATTTCAAAAGGGATAGAAGAAAGACTTACACTGCTTTTAAAAGGTAATTAATTTCTTTTGTTTAGCAAAGTGACAAGAGTCACAAGGAGATATTACTTTTACAAGGAATGAAAGGAAAACGTTTAGAAATGGCTTGCAAGCCTGTATCAGAAACATGGCCTAATCTTAAGTGCCACAATTCAAAAGAATTATTATTAACAGTGGAATTACAAGAAGAACTTGGGAGAGTAACTGCAGAATCAAGTGCATACATTGCTCTCTGCAGATTAGCTGTACCAATGGTTTCCATTGAATGGTTCTGCATAATGTGACACAAATCAGCATTCAAATGAAGGTGACAATTATTGCTACTGGCCGATTTTGTAACAGAAATAAAGTTCACATGAAATGAGGGAATATAAAGCACATTAAGCAAGGTTAAAGTAGGGGAAAGCACAATGCTCCCTGAAATAGAAGCAAGAAGTTGAGAACCATTTGGTAAGCTAACAGGAATAGGAACAAAAGATTTGTAACTAGTAAAGGATGGAAGATGAAAGGTGGAAAACAAAGCAATGTGCATTGGTCGCGCCTAGTGTGGTAGTTCTTGCTGTCCAAAGGAGGCGAAACAAGAACCAATGCAGGATTCTCATTTGGATACAAGTAATAGGGATTCGCAGAATTGGTAGAGAAATCAGATAAGCTCTGGTGTGCCATGATTTCAGAAAATCAAGCAATCGAAAATGAAATTAGAGAAGAAATAACGAAGAATCGCAGAGAAATCGCAGAGCAGAAATGGCAACCAGAGCTCTAGATGAGCTCTGATACCATGTTAAAGTGAGGAACACATAATTGGTGAAGCTTCATATTCAAGCCAATGATTGAATAATTTTCCTTGTTAATTAATGAATGAGCTAAGAACAGCTATATATACATTTACACATTCTCAATGAAGGAAAGAAAAGATGTAACTAAACTGACTATAGTTATAAGAAAATGTACTCAAGTGTGTAACTAACTCTCTAATTATGTAATTGACAGCTAACTAATTGACTATAGTTAAGCTAATAAAGTGAAGTTTGTATAGCAGTATTCATGTCTATGTCGCAGTCATTGCTTCATAGGGTTTGAGTTTAAAAAATGTTGGAATAGAAACAGGTTTTATGGTACATAGATAGTACCGTACTGAGACCATACTAATTATTTTAGAAACTTGCAATACACATTGGCATCCCTGGTTGTAAGCATAGCAACAAGACCCGACCTAGTCAAGGTAACCAGTATTTAGCAGAATGCCTCAGCGATGTACACAGTCTTAATGTAAAACATTCCTACTAAAGATGACTTTCACAGGGAATAGTCACTTTGACCGGGTGCGGCAGGTTTTCTCTTAAATTCGGAGCCAGGGCGGAGCGAGGATGGGGTGTTGATATCCACCCCCAAACACGTCTGCTAGTAGAATTTTTTTTTTTATATATACATATACCCATTTATTTTATTTAACATTTTGTATTTTTTAAATTTTAATCCTTTTTCTTATTTTGATATTATTTTATTTTATTATTGTTTAATAATAATTATTTAAAAATTTAAAAAGTAAATTATATTATATATATGAGTGTGGGTTGGAAGGGGGGGAGGGGGCGACAAAACCCGTTTGGTTGCCATACCTACCTAGTTATAAACATAATATTAAAGTTAAAGATATTTGAAATAAATAATTTTGATTTAAAAATTCATTCTTTGTAATTTTAGATTCAAAGTAAAGTATTGTAAAAATAATCATAATTTGATTGAAGTTTACACATGTTCTCTTTTCTTTGTTATACAGGGATGATGCTAAGCTTGTTGAAGAAATACTTAAGAGTGTGTTGATGAAGTTGAATCAAGTGGAGCAAGTTAAGCCAAAAGGACTAGTAGGAATTGAAAAGCAAATTTTACCTATAAAATCTTTGTTACATTTAGAGTCAGAAGAAGTTCTTGTTCTTGGAATTTGGGGTATGCCTGGTATAGGTAAAACAACTATTGGTGAAGAAGTATTTCGTAGACTTCATTCTGAATACGAAAGTTGTTATTTTATGGCTAATGTAAGAGAAGAATTAGAAAGACATGGCACAAATATTTTGAGGTTAAGAAAAAAGCTTTTATCCACTCTATTAGAGGAAGAAAACTTGAAAGATGACATGATAAATGGATTATCTCCTTTGGTTAAGAAAAGGCTTAGCCGCATGAAGGTTCTTATTGTTCTTGATGATGTCAAAGATGCTAAGCAACTAGAAGTTTTGGTTGAAATAGTTTATTCGTTAGGACCAGGAAGTAGAATCATCATAACTACTAGAGATAAGCAAGTACTTGCTGGAAAAGTTGATGATATATACGAGGTTGAGCCATTGGACTCTGATGAATCTTTCGAGCTTTTCAATTTGCATGCCTTTAAAAAACTAGAGCATCTTGAAATGGAGTACTATAATCTATCAAAGAAGATGGTAGATTATGCCAAAGGCATTCCATTAGTTATTAAAGCTTTAGCTAACCACCTTTGTGGAAAAGGTAAGGCTATATGGGAAAGCCAGGCAAGGAGTCTGAAAAGAGAGCAGATTAAAACAGTCAATGATGTTATTAGATTGATTTACAATGATCTTGACTATTATGAAAAGAATATATTCTTGGATATAGCCTGCTTTTTTGACGGATTGAATTTTAAAGTTGACCTCATAAAACTTTTATTGAAAGATCCTTATTTTTCAGTGGGATTTAGATTAGACAGGCTAAAAGATAAAGCTCTTGCAACTATTGATCAACAAAATGTTGTGTCAATGCATGACATTATACAAGAAACAGCTCGGGAGATTGTTCATCGGCAATCTGTTGAAGAACCTGGAAGACGGACCAGACTATTGGATCCTCATGACATTTATCAAGTATTAAAACATGACAAGGTAAAAAGTCACAAAAATATCGGAACCGTACAAGATTTTATTTATTTTTTTTAATTTATTTATATTGATGTTTAAAAATTTTCTACTACTGTTTTGGCAGGGAAGTGAGACCATAAGAAGTATGGCCATTGAACTGTCTGAAATGAAGGAGCTGCAATTAAGCCCTCAAGTATTTTCCAAGATGAGCAAAATGAAATTTTTGGATATTTATACTAAGGGGTCTCATAATCAAAGGAGTTTGTCTCTTCCTAAAGGACTTGAATTCTTACCTGATGAACTGAGATATCTTCGTTGGGAGTATTACCCTTTGGAATCCTTGCCATCCAAGTTTTCTGCAGAAAACCTTGTTATATTGAACTTGCATAATAGCCAGCTGAAAAAACTTTGGCATGGAGTGAAGGTAAGTAATATGTATAGTCTAAAATATATTTTTAGTCTAATAGACTTTGGTTCCACACAAATTTGTCACACTTTGATCCTTTATATAACTAACTGTGTCAGTCAGAGAGTCATCAGATTTTAGTTGTAAGTTAAATGTTCTTGAATGGTTGAAAGGAAGGAATTCTACCCCAAAGATTCAATAACTTTTTGTTGTATGCTCTCTGACTGGCATAGTTCGCTATGAATAAAGACCAAAGTTATATTTAGAAATACAGGAACGATACGAAACAAAAAAATTAGGGATTAAAAGCAAAAATGATATTTTGAAGGACTAAAAACATACTATTTAAACAATATATATTCCAGCATTAGCATTCAGAATCAATTGGCTCACAGGTATTGTCTTGGTTGGTTCTAAATGGAACAGGATCTTATGAATTTGAATGTCCTTACACTCCATTCATCCACACTTCTAACAGAGCTCCCAGACTTCTCAAAGGCCACAAGTCTTACAGTAATAGACCTCCGTTTCTGTGTAGGGTTGACTAGTGTCCATCCATCTGTTTTCTCTCTCAAAAAGCTTAAGAAACTGGATCTGACGGGATGCATTTCCCTTACAAACCTTCAAAGCAATAATACCCATTTAAGCTCCCTTAGTTCTCTATCCCTCTACAACTGCACAAAACTGAAGGAATTCTCATTGACCTCAAAGAATATGAAACAATTGAATTTAGAACATACGGGTATCAAACAACTACCTTCATCAATTGGACTTCAACACAAACTTGAAAAGTTACATCTAGGACACACTCACATTGAGACCTTGCCTAAAAGCATCAAGAATCTTACAATGCTGAGACATCTAGACTTGCACCATTGCAGGGAGCTTCAATCTCTACCAGAACTTCCTCCGTCAATAGAAACACTAGATGTTGGTGGGTGTGTATCACTAGAGAATGTAACGTTCCGTTCAACAGCTAGTGAACAACTTAAGGAAAAGAAGAAAAGGGTCACATTCTGGAATTGCCTTAAGTTAAATGAGCCTTCTCTCAAGGCTATTGAGTTGAATGCGCAGATTAATATGATGAACTTTTCACACCAACATATATCCACATGTGATGGTGATCATGATCACGAACACGATCGCAATCAAAACATGTACGTCTATCCAGGTAGCGAAATCCCAAAGTGGATGAAATACAGTACAACTACGCATGACAACATTACTATTGATCTTTCTTATCTTTCATCTGATCCTTATTTCTCTCAGTTGGGCTTCATTTTTGGCTTCATCATTCCAACCATCTCAACAGAGGGTATGACTCTGAAATTCAAAATCAGTGATGGTGAAAGTGAAACTATCAACGTGTACTTGGACAGACCATATCAAGGAATTGAATCAGATCATGTGTATCTAATGTACGACCCGAGATGTTCGCATTACCTAGCTAGCCGAGTCAATGATCAGTCAAAGATTAAAATTAAGGTTAGCGCAGCATCAAGAACAATGACATCAGAGTACATGCCAGTGCAATTAAGAGGGTTTGGGGTTAGCCTTGTAACCCCTTCAAAATATGACAATTTTAAACATCAATTGGAATTGGGTGATGGTAGCGCTATTCCAAATAATATGTGTTCAGCTGAAGAGGGATGAAATTTTCCATGAATTCAAAATGCTAAATAGCTCAGTTATTTCAATTGCTTGTTTTACTTGCATGTTTTAATTTTGTTTAAGGTAAACTTGAACATGAAATCAGAGGGGTTTATGAGTGTTTAATTAACTTGTTTCCAATCCTTAGTGTTTTGTTTCAAAGTTTACAAAAGAATTTAGAGAAGCATGATTAAGTATACATACATTTGGATATATATAATTACTGTGTGCTAGTGAGAGAATAAAAATCAAAAGCAGCATTGTTTAATTAATGTAACGAACCTTTGATTTTGAAGTTTGAACACAGCAGAAACTTCCATAGAACTTTTTTCACCATTCATTTTCAACAACCCGTAAATAGCATGGAATTGGAAACCACACACCGCGCACGAATTCTTCAATAGTAGATTCCATTTTACCGCCATGGAATTGGAAACCACACACCGCGCACGAATTCTTCAATAGTAGATTCCATTTTACCGCCATGGAAATTGTTCATCAAATTGGATTGATTCAAGAGTTTTACACTGTGTTTGATTTTGAAGAAAGAGGGTGGAAGAGAAATAATTTCCACCGTTTTGAACAATTAAATTTTTTTTTTAAAAAAAAAAAAAAAAATCATCTCCCTTTAACAATTCTGTTTCCTTTCTATTTTTTTTTTCTTCTTCTCTTTTTTCTAACAAAATAGAATGTTAGGATGTAGTTAGTTGAATGAAAATTGAGAGAAAGCAAGTGAAAGATTTGGAGGAGGGATAATATTAATTTTATATTTTAATTATAATATACTTTTTTATTAATGTGGTCATAGATAAAAATATTTAATAACGAAATATGAATATTTAATTTTTATACAATTATATTATACTTGATTAATTATGTGTAAAACTATTATTAATTCAGTTGAAAAATGATTAATTCAAATCACAATAAAAATAATAATTAATTTAATTATATAATTAACTGTATTAATATGACATAAATTAATTATTTATTTAATTAAAATGATCATATTTTTATATGCAATTAATTATGTATTGCAATTTTTAAGAAAAATAAATGTATGTTAAACATTTTTGTATAACAATATTTTGGATCTTGAAATATTATTATAGTATTTGATATTTTAATTTGAAATTTAGTTTGTGTTTGTATCCAAGTTAGGCCAATGCAACATTTTGCATGATAATGTTTTGATATATATTTGTAGTTTTTAATTTTTTGTCAACATACTAATTTTCCTTGCGGATTTACATGTTTGGTCTGTTTAATTAATCTCATGCGGATAGCTTCACAATTTTAGTTAAATTGCTCTCTTTAACTATTCATATTTTTAGCCATTTTACTTCTCACGTTTTTCTTTTTTTCTTTTTTTTTGGAAAATTTAACATGTTGATTTATAGTGGTAACATGCATTAACTTACGAGTTTACAACATTTTTTAAGATACTACTTTAAATTAATAGGGTTTAAACTTATAATTTACAATTTATAAAGCTTAAAATGTTTATTCTTTTTTTGTTACTATTTTCATTATTACCTTTTATTTATTTATTTTTGACAAATATCAATATGTATGTTTAAGTATATTTTTTTCAGCACATATGTATATATTTAAATTTTATTTTTTGGTATTTAAAATATATATACATGTACTTATGGATATATTGAATTTTTTTCATGTCAAATAATTTT
>JBBPBS010001102.1:4059406-4070566 GCA_037974835.1 Cicer judaicum
AAAAAAAAAAAAAAAAAAAAAAAAGAGGATATACCTATTAATATCTCATTCTTAGATGTCTATAAATAACATACCAAAAAAAGAAACATTGAATTGAAGGGGCTGAAAGTTACAGCAACAAAAATACAAACAAGACAAAGAGGGGGCACAAAAATGTAGCAATGTATGAGAGCCGTTCTTTTCACCCAAAAACAACCCATTTCCATATAAAGCTTATCTAGTAAATAATTATTTGGTGCATTCCACTAGTAAACTGGATTAAAAAATAATTCATATTAAAAACTTTGAAGAATTGAGCTAAGAGCAGCCATAGGGAAATACTCCACCAGCTGCACTCATTGGAAAGCACATGCTTGTAGGTTTTGATTTCTCAAAATGTTTATATTGCTGTTGAATTTTTATTTCCTTTTATTTCGTGTGTTTGAGTTTGTGGATTTTTGTTCATCAAAATGTTTGCGTCACACTTTTTATATGTGGATTTTTTCTTCTTATAATGTATTTATATTAGAATTTATGACTAATAAATTAAATATTAACTAGCAAATAAACAAACACTAGCTTTTAATCGGTCACTTTTTCCATTGTGTTTTACTGTACCTTCATTATTACTGTGTAACAATAGTACCACACTTTCTTTTTATATCATTTTTTTACAACACTTTCTTATATATCAGTCTTTGATAGAAAGGCATATTATAAAACATGTATAATTTTTTATAAATCAATATAAAGTTTCAAAATGCCAGTTAAAGAATTTTTAGTATTTTCTAAAACACCCATTTCTCAAAGATAAATTAAAATCAATAATTTGTTTCCCAAATATAGAAATAAAATTTAAACGAATTCAAAAACTAAAATAAGCATTTATATATACATAAAAAAATATTACGTGATTGAAGAATGAATTTTAAAACATAAGTGCATTGTCAATGTAAATTAATTTTCCACTAATATCAGTAAAAACTTATCACATCGCCACATATATTGTCAAGTTGAAAAGCAAATAATGCACACAAATGCGTATGACTATAAAATTAAGAAAATGAAAATGTGTATGACTATAAAATTAAGAAAATGATAACAAGGATTCTTAAAGTACTTTTAAAGAATAAACAAAACAAAACAAAAAATATAACTTTAAAAATTGTGCCTTCAATACCTTGAAATTTTAAAAAGTAGTATCTTTTGACAAAACTATTTTCTTTTCTTTTTGATTCCTTAACAAATATCAGTAGCATGACATAAAGTTATTGGTGGGTAAGTAAACTTGTTTTAATGGTTTTCACAAGCAAATTATCAGCTGAAAGCTGTCTCTATGTTGTACTGTAGTGGTAGCACTTGGCCAGTAGCAAAGTAAACAGATATAATTAGTGGAAAGCTGCAACTTCATCTCTGAAGTGTTTGAGCAGCTTCTCAATACTCATAATAACACTCTGATCTTCATTATCCCTGACTTGTACACTCACCTGAAACAAGGAAACAACTCTTAACTTTGTATTGGGTGTAAAAAGACTAAAAAAGCCACAATATTTAACCAAACTTTATAGTTAATAGGAAACACCTGTCCATTATTAGCTTCCTCTTCTCCAACAATCAATATGTAATTGTATTGTGCTAACCGAGCTTCTTCTACCTACAGAATGACAACTTCTTGTTCATACAATTTTTTGTTTCAACCTTAGATTTTTTATACTATAATAAAATAGTACTTTTAAATTGGCACTTGAATGGCAATTTACAATTTCAAAATAGAGATGTAAATACATGATTAAAAAACAGTGCCGCACCACATGAATAAGATGAAAATAACACAATTATTGGTTTTGAAAGTTTATGATACCTTCTTCTGAATCTCCATATGAGTTGTATCAGCATCTACATGGTACCCTTCTTCATGGATTTGATCACGTATCTAGAAAATTGCAGAACAATAATGTTATAAAATTAATAAGCAACTTGTTTTTGGCACCATAATATAATACAAGTATCTCAACAATAGAATTAGAACAATGACAAAAGTTAGGCCATAAAATTATTCAACAAAGATTGTTCAAGCTTCCTGAGGAAGTTACCATAAAAAAAGTCTATATAAAAACACATGTAACAGACTCAAAATATACAAATTGATTCAACCATTTGACGCTGCAGACAACCTCAGCAGGTATCGGCTACATGGAGTAATTTGCAATTTGAAAAGCACGAAAAATGACAGATGCCATAAAGTTTACCTTCCAAGGAGATTAAAAGTGTTATCTAATGATATGGAGTATACATCATCACCCCAATCTAGTTGTGGACAACAGAATAAAGCAAGGAGTCAGAGCTATGTACCTGCAGAGCATAAGCTTGTGATTTCTCGGACACAGAGCACAAAATTGCTTGACGAGGACTGAGCCAGAAGGGCCATTTACCCTTGTAGTGCTCTAAAAGTATAGCAAACATGCTTTCAACAGATCCTAGAATGGATCTGTGTATCATAACAGGCCTCTCAATTTTGGCTTCATCCTCAGTTGAGAATTCCAACTTAAAACTATCAGGAAGCTGGAAGTCAAGCTGCAAGCAACCAAATTTATCCAATTATCAGTAAAAAGAAGTTAACAACTGAATCATGTGAATGCAAGTCAAGTGAAACAGTGAATACCTGTAGAGTTCCACATTGGAATTTCCTACACAATGCATCAGATACACTGATGTCTATCTTTGGTCCATAGAATGCACCATCCCCTTCATTCAACTGCAGCAGAGTTTTACTCAGAATATAAGCACATAATTTGAAGCTAACAAATGTTGCATTCGATAGAAAATAATAATAAAACAGAGATGCAAAAATAAAATAAAAACTTATGTGAGTATAAGAAAATAAAAACTGCATCAAGTAAACCTATAATTGAATTCAAAATGATAAGCATGCTCCACTTTTAGATGCCCAAACTGAATTAGTTTTAGTCAAAACCAAACGATACATTTCAAGCAATATCTTAAGCTGGCATTAAAGAACTCTAAAATAATACCTGCCATGGCTTGCCAAACTCATCCAAAGCTTCCCTGAGCTCATTTTCAGCCTTCTCCCACATTTCAAGATCTTTAAAGATTTTCTCTGGCCTCTACTCAAGTATTTAACACAAGTAAGGGTAAATAAATAACCGAGCCATTAAATAGATTATAGCTATTGCTATTGGCAATATGTATGTCTGTATCATATACCAAAAGAGAAGCAAATAACAAGAGTAGAAGCTACCAAGCTTAGACAATGGTCAATATTCCCTAAACTATTCAATACTTCCAAGTGATGGACATTGAGAACAATAAAGAGTAAAAGCATACTGTTGAAAGTTTCACTTCATATGTGAAACCAAATATTTGATAGACATAATCCATGAAGTTCAAGGCTTTTATGACTTCATCTTTTATCTGTAAAATGAATTGAAACAATAATTTCAGCTTCAGCTCAAAAGATATTTTAAAAGATTTATATCACATAAATTTACGTTCAGCACACCTGGGACTCCCTACAGAAAATATGTGCATCGTCCTGTCAAACACACAAAATAAAGGTCATAAATAATATAGAACTTCTAATATTATAGAAAATAGAAATTAAAGAAGGCGATAATCAAGTCACTAGCTTGCAATGCTCCTCGTGTTGTAATTGTACCACACACCTTTAGAAAAATTGATAATTAATCCATGTCATTTTACTTATGTATCAGTGAACATTCATCGAGGAACTCCACAATTCACAATAGAAGCCAAAATGGCAATGTAACCAAGATCAAACAAAGAAAACAGATCCCATTCCACAGTCCCACCAAAACTTATATTGTGTTGTTCGTATATATAGCACAAGAGAAAGGTTTACCTGCTGAAATCTCCTAGTATGTGTTAATCCATGCAGGGAAGCAATGGCCTCATTCCGATGCAAAACGCCAAAATCAGCCAAGCGAAGAGGAAGTTCTGCAAAGCAATAAAAATATTGTGAGATAACATTTCAGGTGAAAATATCCATTGATATATCTTCAAATTATACACTCGCTTACAAAATGGAAACTAAATTATCTCTACCTCCCATATGTTAGGAACCCCATAATTGAATTGAAAAGAATGAACAATTATATTGAAATATTGAGAAAGGATAAAAGAGAAGAGGAAAGAAATCTCTCCTCTGAGAGTTTTCTCTTCACAATAGAGTCAGTACTCTATTAAAAAATGAGTACAATATTCAATGATACCCCTCTCTATCATTGTATTCTCCTATAAATACAAATACTTCCCAGACTAAACAAACAGCTAACTAATTCTCCCTATTCAACTTGGGACATAGATGATCGAGTTCTATATGCCAAAATGAAATTATGTGGAAAAAGTACAGCTTATAAATAAAGCAAAAAGAAAGACGAAGCCATGTAAAATCACATTATACAGGTATTGTTCAATGTAGACATTTAAAATCAAATTAATTGTCAATACATTGACCAAAAAGCTCAAACAGGTGCATTATCCCGATTTCAACAACAAACTATGAACTAGCTCAGCCACCCCAAGTACAAATACAAAAGATACCATTTGAAGAAATATGTCTACGCCAATGAAAATTACCTCTGTACGATCGAACCCTGTGCTTAAACATCAAGCAGTGCCCTGGGCAATTCATTGGTTTCAAACCAAACTCCTGTTTGTCAATCTAAAACATACAAATATATACATAATCTGGTTAGATAACTTGGTTGCATTTAAAATAAAAACCTATTCTGAAGGTTTTGTACTGCTAAGACCATATGCAAACAACAACAAAATACCTCTAAGACAAACATATCCTCTTTATGATGTTTTGCATGACCAGATTGCATCCACAGATCCATGTTGAATACATTTGGGGACATAACCTGGTGATTTCAAGCAAGTTGTACTAAGCACTCGGAAAAAGATTGTTTTTAGTAATATCAAGAAACTTCTATACTGAAACTTTACCTCTTGATAGCCCCTCTCTCTGTATTGATTTCGAATGAAGTCCATGAGTTTGTTGTAGATCCGAGCACCATGTGGAAGAAAAAACCAGCTTCCCGGGCTGACATAAACAGGACAAACCAAGAGACAGACAGTAAGAAAGGCTTACTAAATTCTGCAATCAGACAAGAATGAACCCACTATACCTCCACTCATGATGAATAATAAGCTCTTGTTTCACTCCCAAAATCCTGTGATCATACTTTGAAGCCTCTTCATGTTGATGCAAATGCTCCTGAAATAAGGAGGAAAAAGAAAAAAGAAACATAATCAAATTATAAAATCATATTATAGCTTTAGGAAGGGCGTGCATAGAAGTTGGTATCACCGTGAAAACAAACAATCTATTAGTCAAGGCGCATAAACACAGAAAAGCACACAACTAAGCCCAAAAACTGTAAACTATACACTGGCTTTAAGGACAAAGATAACCAATATTGAACAAGAAGGGATTAGTTATTTACTTATTCCACAAGATTAGTTACCTCTATGGGATCTGGTGACAGTGATTTTTGGCAAGTTGGCGCTTCTTCCTTTGTGTAAGTAACCATTGCAGAGGCAGCAGAGTAAGATGAGCAGGAAAGCTTACTGAAATGAAGGACAGAGGAGTGAATGGAAGCATTTTGTAACCATAAATAATGTAATTTTTCAAATACTGTAAAATATTGAAATACAATACAGCCAATATATCACTTTATACAACATATAACTTCATTGTTATAACTAAGGGTGTGCATGGGGAGGTAACCAAACCATATTGTTATAATAAACCAGTTCAAGATTTTGTGAAATGGTTTGTACCAGTTTGGATTCGGTTCTGTATTTATAACTGATTTTAACCGAACCATACTGTTATAATAATTATTTTAATTGATATGTGTACTAACTAAATTGATATATACTTCTTAAAATATTATTTTAATACTTTAATTTAAAATTTTATTATTAAATATTAATTATATAAAATAATTGTTTTTTCACTTTAAATTTAAATTAAACTTTGATTACAATAATAATTTGATAAATAATTTATTTATTAATTTAAAAAAAGTCTCATCTAATCGTTTTCAACGTATTGACACCTGCAAGGGACACCATGATTAATATTGGCGGTAGATATTATTTTAGGAGATAGTCAGCTGTGGATCTTCTTAGGAGCGGGCAGCTGCGGATCTTCTTAGGAGCGGGCAGCTGCGGATCTTCAGCGGGCAGCTACCACGGCACTCCCTATATTTTTAAATTTCTTTTATATATATATAATAACTAACTATATAGTATCAAAATAATAGTGATAAATTATAAAAATATACTTAAACTCTATAGTTAGTTTTTGAGTAATTTTTGCCTCTCTTTTCCATCTATGATCCTCTTTTATATTTGCTTTGTACTCTCTTTTAAAATTTATACTACTAAAATATAATAAAATTAATACAACAACATTTGTATATACGTAAATTATATATGATAGAGAACGATAAACTAACTCATCTCGAACCAACAAAGATTTTTTCAAAATTTTTTTTGACAAATATGAAAATTATAAAATAGATATATTTTATCGGATTGAATTGTGAAAATTGTGTTACTTGTTAAAATTGAAATTCTAATTTTTTTGAACTTGTCTACTATGGATAAATTTGTGATACTTTAAAAAAAACTATGACTTTTAAAAACCTGACTCCCCCCAAATAAATCCACCCCTCAAATATTTTGTGCAAGATCTGCAACTGGATAGTGTTATATGTGATGACTAATATCGAATTTCACACTCTCATATGGTACTAGTATTAAATTTCAAGTAAACTGCAAAACCATCGTACTAACTCGTTGATTTTCATTACGGCATGCAAATTAATAATAAAAAATTTGGTACTAATGAACGATTAAACAAAAAAATGTAATTAATGAGGAAGAATAAAAACAAAATAAAAGCATACTGAAGATGTGAGCATGGCAAGACATGATGAGAAATATAGAAATAGAATTAAACTGAAAAGAAAAAGAAAAGGAAAAAGAGAAGAGATGGTACCAATGTAGCGGTTTTGTGTTGTATTCTGTTGAAGAAGGTTTGCGAAAAGACAATATGGATTTGTAAAATATCCAAGTATTTTTTAAAACGCTAATCAATCAATCCATTAATAAATAGATTTGTTTTGATTGAGTTATTACTAATTAGGTATGTGAGACATAACTTTTTTAAAAAGAATCTATAAATCGTATAATTATAAAAAAAAAAAATCAATGTTTGCAGTAAATTTGATAATTCAAATTCGTATAAGGATATTTAAATAAACTAATAGTGAAAATTTTAAAAATATGAAATAGATAAAAAAATATGATAAATTTTTGTTGGTGGTTTTATTAAAAATAATAATAAAATAAATTTATTATTTGTTAATTTTTTATTTATTTCACCTTGAGTGTCTATTGCCATTAACGAGTTCTGTTAAAAAAAAGTTATTTTACCATTTATTTGTTTCATATGACATTAAGGCCAATCAATTATATGACTAAAGTTTCAAAAATGCTTTTAATTCATACATAATTACCATAAAATTTACTTTAATACCTTTGATGACATGGTTTAATGTATTTTTATATAAAAGAGATTTAACACACAATTGTGAAATTCTAATTTTGAATCTAGAATAAAATGTAATATTAATACCTATCAATTGACCAATTTAAAAATTAATATCATTTAATGTTAATGCTATATAAAAAGGAAATAAATCAGGCGAGCGATTTTTAATTTTTTTTTTAAAGATTGAATATTTTCTCTTTCTTTTTAAAAGATTGAATATTTTTTCAAAAATCATAAGTGACTTCAGAAGTATTTTATATTATTATGAAGTGCTAGTTTGTGGATTTTTTTGTGTGTAAAGAAGACTCTTATTCAATTATAGAAGGATGTTTTGTCATAGACGAAATTTGACGGAAGACTATAGCATCGTGACGGGGACATGTCGGTAAATATTTTATTAAATATTTAAATTTTTTAGTTTGTATTGATAGTTGCATTTGCAGTTTGTTCGTGGTTGGTTGATTATTGAAACAATAGTTATATGCTCGTGTTGGAAAATGTTCTGACACTCTTTTTATTAATTTATATAAACACTTTTTCAAAGGCTTGTATCATGAGATAAGCACCCATTACTTATAAACAAGTAAATTCAAATACACTCCTAATTGAATAGAGAAAAATAAATAAATTCATTAAAACAAAAAAAGTTGCTCGGTATTTAGTATTAATCAGGTCCGATTTGCTGGGTCAATAAATTATGGTCAGTTTGATCCTTATTTTGATTACCTAGCACACGTTGGACTGACCAAACTATTAGTACAACCGATTATTGATTTAATCAAAATTTTACTTTATTCACGGATTAGCTACTAGTAAACATCTTATTGATTTTATTTGAGGTAATTAGTATTTTTGCACACACCTATTTATCACAAATGTTTAAAAAATTATATCTCTAGGTGAATCAATTAAATCAGAAATCAAAAAGACTGATTCAAGAAGGTGTAAAAACAATTAATCTTAAAAATTGTGTTAATACAGTGTTAGAAAACTTATTTGTTTTTTTCACTTTATATATATAACAGTTTCATTATGATCGAAGAATTTGTTTCCCTTGCAACTTTCTCACTTGATATTTAATAATTTAAGGAATACTTTTTAAACATTTGTAAGTAAACCAGAAGTTGATTTATGATCATTTGTCATAGTGAATATCAATTTTTTTTTTTAAGTTACAAAAATATGTTTTTGATGCAATATTAAAAGAGATTCTCACAAACCATTTTATATTATTTTTCATATTCACATTAAAAAAAACTAAATAAATAAATGAAAAATTTTAAATGTGATTAATTTTTGAAAAAAAAAAATTATTTTTATGGATTGCTTTAACAAAATGACCCTAAATCTCATTTACGGTTATTGTTATGAATGTCAAAGTATTGGGCTTCAATTTATGTTGCTACTTTGTTATGGGCCTAGTGAAGAAACGACACAGTTATTTTCTTTTTAGTATTTGTGCACTCTTTTATTTTTTATTGATTTTACAATAGGTTATTTGAAAAAGTACATATTTGTTTGACTTTTAATTTATAAATTATTTTTGACATGAACTTTTTATGAATGTTCAACATATATTTATTATCTAGATCAACTATGATTGGACCGGTTGCACTAGTTAAATCACGACCGTAAATCTACACGAGCCCACATTAGAACCCAACACCTACCCAAATATATGTTTTGAACTTACTCTTGCATCATCTCAGTCCTAAGCATCTTCGCAGGAATTGGTAGCACCGCCCGCCATAGTATAATCACCAACAACATCCATAGCATTTCAATACGTGTATTCAATCTATTAAAACGGTATATTTGAATGTCGATTTTATTTATTGTGCTATACTATTAAATTATATTTGATTATTAAAATTAAAATAAAAATTTTGAGTTAAATTGAATAATTTTAAACTAACAAGTGAAAAATTATTGAATTTTTATAATAAAAGAATGTTAAGAATAAATTTCACTTCAAATTCAATCTTGATTTCTAATTTAATTATAATTATTGAATTTATTTATTGAATTATTACTAATTTTTTCTACTATTTTTGCCATAATTTTTAGTGATAATAAAGTAACTTTTAATTTCTTAATAGATTTAACGTAGTACATACCGCATGTAAAATGTATTGAATACAATTTTTCGTAATGACTTTAACTGTACGTTTAGAAATAATATTTTTCTTCAAATTGAACTCTGACAAACATTCCAATAAAACAACCTATTGAATAAATAGAAGTAAGGTGACTCACATTGAAGATGGTAACTACAAGAGTACATATTCTCCATAAGAAGTTTCTATTATAATTCATAAAGTTCCATAAGTAATTTTGAAATATGAATCCACACATCGAGTTTCTAAATTGTATTAGCATTAGTTCCAAAAAAAGAACAACATCTATGAACAATGAGACAATGAACAAAAATCATATGAAGTCCTTCAAACAAGGGATGATTGTAATCCTTCACATTAGTAAAATGTCTCATCCTCCATTCTCAAATCACAACAAGAATACATGGTTTTTGTGAAGGTCAAAAGTTTTCACAAAGGAGAAAAAACAGCTACAAAGTAGGCATTTGTGGCGGCCTTAGGCAGCCGCAAATAAGGTGGTCACAAACTTTTGTGACGGTCAAAACGGCCACAAAGTGTGAAAATTTCGTTGTCTTTTATGAGGGCAAAAGTCGTCACAAACGCCTACTTTTGTGAGAGCTTAGGCCGCCACAAAGAATAAACTGATTTTTAAAGTTAAGCTTTTGTGTGGCTCAGGCCGCCACAAATGCTTCTCTTTGTGAGGGTTTAGGCCACCACAAAGAATGTTTCAGATTAAAAAATAAATATTTTATGATGGCTTAGGTCGCCACAAAATATTAACTTTATTAAAAAATTATTTTATTAAATTCAAAATTAATACTAAAAAATAATATTATATATAATAAATTAATATGAATATAAATTTAAAATTTAAATTGAAATTACAACTCTTTTGAATAACTCAACTACAACTCTTTCTCATAACTAACAAAACCCTCCAAAAAATCTTAAAAATTTAGGTGGATTTTGTAGTTGCCTAAATCCTCACAAAATTCACCTAAATTTTTAAACTTTTGTAAGGGTTTTTTCAACCACAAATAAAGATCAATTTTAATTTTTGTATTTGTGAGGACTTTTTTAGTTACTAATTTATGAGAGTTTTTTTTTTACCACAAAATATTTGTAAAATTAGTCACAAATGAAGGAATTTTTTTGTAGTGAATTACTTTAATTAGCTAGTAATTCAGCCTAATAATTTTAGTATTTGTTATTTGAGTTAGGTCTTAAGAATATATATATACCTTTTTAAAATAATTGACTATTAAAATATTATCTTTTAATTAAATTATAATTAGAGTATTTGTTTTCAATCTTTTAATGAAATTTTCTCTTTCACATATTTGATTTGTGAAAATCATTTTTTATACTAATTGATTAATAAAAATAATTTGTCTAGTGTATGATTTCTATTGCAAATTATAATTAGTATATTATAATTTTTTTCAAAAAATTGTATATAATATATTTAATTCGTAC
>JBBPBS010001102.1:4070849-4090992 GCA_037974835.1 Cicer judaicum
AAATAAATAATAATAATAATAAAAAAGATTAAATAAATTTTAATGCTTATAACATTGTGATTGTAGTCCTCATAAAAAAAAAATCACATTTTTAATTTCTATAATAAAAAAGAATCATATTTGTATAACGTGAGTTTTAATTTTGTAATCCTTGTGAGAAAATATTATATTTTCTATGACAAATATATCTTCAGTTATTGACTTTAATTATATAAAATTAAAAATAATCCTCTTTTTTATTCTTTCGTTAGAAAACTAGAATTTAAAAGTAATATTTTTTATTTTAATATTATAAAGTTATAAATAACATATGTTTAGTTTAATATTTGTATTTTTTTTAATTAATATCTGTATTTTGTTTGGCATAAGATATTAAAAATTAGTAAAAATACACTTGCCCCTTCAGGGACATCCGATAAAACTAAAATATACTGCTTCTCACTTTGTTCCACCATAACCATCAATTTTGTAAAATAAAATATCTAAAAAAATTCATGTTTAGTTTTCAATATAATGTTTATTATTTACAATTATATAATCCGATTAATATTATATGTATTTCTTTCAAATTATTATTCTCCACTTTGTATCTCATCTATTTGTTATTTTGAAGCAAAGTGAACTTATTTTATTTAATCAATAAGAGTAGGGATAATACAAGCTGGAGGATGATAGAAATAATTGAGATTAGACTAAAATATTGACACTGTAGCTAAATTAAGAGCGACCATATTAGTTTGTATTTCAATGTAAGCTAAGCTACGGGTAGAATTGTCAATATAGGATAGTCCGTTCAGTGTGCTAAAACAAAGGATTGCACCTAATAATTTCAGCTCGAATTTTTTCAGAGTTTTTGAGTCCAGTTCTAATAAATCTATTATCCATTTGGGTTAGTCCGTATAGGTATCGGATAGCCCACAACCCGGTTAATCAATTTAAAAAAAAGAAGTAAAATTGGCCTTAAAAAAAGTCCAATCAAACAAAAATTAACTTGGGATTGTGTTGTTGATATGTAAGATTTTTCTCCTTGTGATTGTGTCCTTGCATGGCAAATTTAATCATTACTTGTGTCTTTTTGTGTTGTTGCTCAATCTATGACACATTTTTACTTCTGCTCGTTTTAATGTGTATATATGTGTTTATTCTTTATGAAATCTATTGCCAGTGATCTTTAAAGCAGTTCATGTTGTTTGTTTATTTTGATTTACTATCTTCATGTTGTTTGTTTGTTCTAATTTGAGATTATGATTTTTAGGGATTATAGTTTGTGTCTGCTTGCAATATGTAAAATAATAGTGGTAGTATTGAAATACTTGATAATGAGGCTAATAAAGCTAAGGAGTCTCAAACAATATCATTATTAGTTCAAACTCAACATAATGTAATTGCTATTGATGACACTAATCAAGAAGTGTCTTATGAACTTCAAACTAAAAAAAAGTAAGACACTAACATCTACAGTTTAGAAATATCTTGTAAAAGTTGGTGTTATAGATGGAAAAGAAAGATGTAGATGTAATAGGTGTGGAAAATTATTGAGTTGTGTTTCACCTAATGGAACTTCTCATTTATGTCGTCATATTGGTAATTAGTATCGTGATGTGAATGATATGCTTATTAGTGCTGAAGGAAAATTGAAAAGGAAAAAATTTAACCCTAAAGGTTAATCGTGAAATCTTAGTTGAAATGATGATCACGCACAATACACTATTTAATATAGTTGAGTGGAGGGTTTTTAGAAAATATTAGAAATTTTTGATTGACGATTGTTCTTTTATTTCAAGAAATACTCAATCCAATTTATGAAGATGAAAAACAAAAGCTAAAATCACAATTGACTCAAATTTGTGAGAGAGTTTGCTTGACTTCTGATTGTTGCACTCTATGCACCAATAAAAGTTTTATTTCTTTAAAGGCTCATTATGTAAATGTGAATTGGAAGTTGCAATATCCGAATTGTAAACTTTGTTTGTGTTATTTTAGTGTGTATTTTAATGATCTAGAACATCATATTTCAGTTGCACTTGCCTTCTTAAGTCAAATATCTATTTACAATTTACAATGTTCAAATTGATTCATACTTAATATATAAATAATATACCATACTTATTTTTAAATGAACATGAAGAAAATTTTCAAATTAAAATAGTCGTAAAAAATTAAAAAGATAATAACTAAATAAAATTATAAAAATAAAAAAAAAATATATATAGGTTACTTGCCCAATCTACAACTTATCTAGAGTCGGACTCTAGTAGTATTTTATCGGTCCATATTAGAACATAGTTTTTAGAACCAATTCGAAGAAACCCATAATTCTTAGGACCGACCATAAACAGATTAGATAGCAAGTTTCAATAATTCTACCTACAGATAGCATGGGAAGGGAGTACAAATCGATGATACTTCTATGTAAGGTGGTCTTAAAAAATACAATAATTTTCTTTCCAAAATAAGAGTTAGTGGTTATGAGAGAAGTTTCCTCCTTATAGCATAACAAACTGACAATAATAAATGATACTTTAAAAAGAGTAGTTTGTATTTTTGCATGAAGTACGATTTTTAATAAATAATAATAAAATATGATTATCTATAAATCTATATAAAAATTAATATTTTCTTTATTCTGTTAGTTTTTTTTCTTAATTTATGTATTGTGAACAAATGTAATAAATTTTATGGAATAATTAGAGTATTATTTAATACCATTGAACTCAAAACCGTTGATCAACTACATTAATTTCATACCCGAGCCGATTTTAATTACATACAAACAAATTGATACATACTCATTTTTTGTCACCAAACACCACAACATTACCTCAACCTCAGCCTTGAATCAATGAGAACCTTTTGCATACATTGAATATAGTCATCGTAGAAAAAGGCAGAAGACAAAAGTCCAATTCACCCGAATAAGATTTTTCACAAAGAAAACGGCATAGTGGGAGACAAAGTCTTAAAAAGAATAAATTAATTGTGATTTTGACATGTGAAAAAAATGATAAAGACATGTACCCAATAATCATCTTATATAGATAAGAGGCAAGTGTAAGGAATATAAAGGAGTATGGGCCAGACTATTAGCAAAAGGTGTTGTATAAATTAGGAAATATTACTTTTCATAATGAATATTATTTTTATTAATTAATTTACACATATTAAAAATAATTATAAATAAAAAATATGCATAATATTAATTAGATGTTGAATTAAAAAATAATTTACATTGCAAGATAAAAAATAGCAAGATTAATTTTATTAAAATAACCATCATTTGAAATTTTGATTGGATGGATAATTTATTTTTGTCAAAAAAAAATAGGATGGATTATTTGATAGTGCCCGTATATTTGAGACCAGGTGAATTGTTTGATTTGACAAAAACCAAGAGGCATGCATTGTGTGAGTGGCCCCATTTTTAGTAGAAAAAATAATAAAAGAGTAATTGTTAATTTGATGAAAATATCAAAATGTTCGGCTATAGTCAAGAATAGATAGCATAGCAGTCAACCACGTCATATCTACATCGTGATTTTATATTTTCCTTTTAACAAATTCGATTTTTTTGTTTAAGACAATATCGACGTTGGATCTCATCAACATCAACATTATAAAATAATACTATTGAATTCATCCAATAAATTTCTGTTTTTGTCGTCCAACATCCCATACCAAAATTCAGAGCACTAGGATTGTATACAATTGGATGAATTTTGACCCAATTTAGTATTTGAATTCATGAATTTGATTTTAGATGATTGAGATGGATTAAGCTGTGTTATAATGTTGGTTGCATTGGGTGGTCGAATTTGATTTGATATGAATTCTCGACATTTTTATTTTGATATTTTCTCCTTTGTTAATCAATATTTGAAGTGACTTTTTAAAATATATTAATGATTAAATATGATATTTTCTTGTGTCTCCGTTGTAATAAAAAAGATGTCTATTTTTTTTAGTTTCAACATTAACAATTTAATATGCATTAATGCATCCAAAAACTGAGTTGTAAGTGTTTTCGATTTCAAAAACAATCTGCAAGTAAAATTGACACTAACCAACAATAGTTTAACCCACTGTCACATGAGTTTAGCCGCTTAACTATAGTTGGAGCACATTTTAGTTATTCAAAGTAACAGACTATAAGAATTAGGTTCCAATCCTTTGTTTATAAATATTCTTTTAGGACACCATAATCAATCATACACTTATTTTATTTATAATTTAACTGCACTTTACTTTTACTTACATTTTTTCAAAGGATTTTTGTACTAAAAAATATCTATAAATCTTTCTTTAATATTTTTTTTAGAGTAACTAAGAAATCAACTCTACAAACCAACATAGTTTATTTTTTGGTGCAGTTGTTTGAAAAAAATAAATTATTGTTTGAGATCTACTAGTCAAATATATGATGATTTTCTTTAGTTTACAATTTGATTGAAGCAATCTAAATATATAATTATGCATCCATAAAAAATCAAATTAATCAAACTAATTCAAACTACACTTAAAGTGAAAAAAAATTAGTATTTTGATTAGTAAAGTCAACAAATAGTTATTAAACAAAATATCATAGAAGAGTTATTCTTAGAATAAGTTGATTCTCACCTTATAAAAATGTGTATATATAATTATTTTTTACATCATTTTAAAAATAATTAATATTATTACTTTGCAATGTTAACTTTCGTTATATTAGTATTATAGTTATAATCTGTTATTTAACATAATATAAATAAATAATGATGTATTTGTAAAACTGGATGAATCCAAATATCGATTAATTAAATAAGATCATATATTTTTAGAAGAATTCATCCAAACTGCATTAAATTCACATGTTATTTTTAATTAAGTGATTTTCTACATTAAAACTAATTCAAATTGAACGGCAATCTTACGTTAAGGTGTGACTAGATTTTGATCAATTAATTTATTTTTTACTTCGTATAATTATATATTTACATATCATTAAATAACATATTATACGGTAAATAAAATTAACAAAAAGTAACATTAACAAAGTTACAAATACCAATTATTTTTAAAATAAAAAAATTGACCACTTTATATTAACAAATATTGAAAAATTAACACCACTTACTAATTATTAAACAAATAAACATTAAATATATATACTAGTTTATAAAATAGTAAATAAAAAATAACTAGTATACGATTATTTTTGCGGGACAGAGTGGTGGGTTGTTCACGTGGATTTTGCCGTGTCACTTTCAATTGACAAATTCTCAGATTCTATACGATTGGTCATTAGGGTTTTGCAGATTTCTTTATTAGTATTAACTTTTTCTCTTTTGGCTGCACCAAAAAATAACCTTCTTCTCTTTTGGAAATAACCTTTTTCTGTTTCGGAAACAATATGGAAACACATGTCCTACACTTGGAGCATTTCTATTGGCCAATCATCCACATGTGTCCACACTTTTCCTTTGGATTTGTGCACGTTCCACTTAAAAGTGGAATAGCTGACACAACACAACCGTCATAGAATCTTTTTTGTGTTCCTAGCTTTAATTGATTTGTGGTTCATTCGTGGTTTGAATTTTTGGTAACACTCATCACCTACGCATATACTTCTAAATTATTTTATAGGTCATTGCTAATAAATGCTCTAATCATACTTGCTACAAAAAATTAAAAGATTAAATTTCGTATAAAAAACAAATAAATTTTCAACTTAAAAAAAAGTGAAATACACGAATTTTTAATTTTTATGTTTAATCAATAACGAGTAATATTCCAAGTAAAATTTAATAATTTTTACACACTAATTTTTTTTTTATTTTTTTTTTAATTTATTAACAGATATCCTAACAATAGTTATTAGCATTATATATCTTCAAAGTTTCCATTCTTTGGACCAATTGACTATATAACTAATCCCAAATTTGATTATTTGACCAAGATTTTGTCATTTTCTCAATATAAATACTTTAACATATTCACAGTTAGGTTCTCTTAAATTTCCTCCCCGCATGGATAAATTGCTTTCATTTTGATTGTTGGAAAACAATATAACAATGTTCACTAAAACTCCTTTTTTTTTAATCCTATTGTCTTCAAAATAATTGAAATTTTTAACAATTTAAAGTTCGATTAGAAGGCGATAAATTAAATTTAATAAATATCAAAAACAATTCATAATTAAAATTAATTATTCGTTTGAGTTTAATCATTTAGTCAATCCCCACATAAACTCCTCTTAATTTCCTTCCTTCAAAATATAGAGAACCAAACGTTGGAAAATACACATTATTCCCTATTTTCCTTCCTTTTGTTTTTCTTTGATGACAATGGATGCAACCAAATACATGTTCGGGATTAGTTTACTGTACATAAAACGGCCGACTTCTAGTCTGTCTATATGGGCCCATAAGAAAACGAATATTTCTTCCTATAAAATATAATATTTCATAAGGACACGATCGATCACTTGCTTAGAAAAGAAGCAAATAATATTACACTATAGTCTTCTGGACTATACACCCACCTGCATTCTAAATAAAAAGATATATCTAGATAGATCTTTGTGTTTTAAGGGAAAATATAATAAGTTTTATTACAACGTTACACATATACTTATTACTTTGACTTAATTATAATTTGAGTTATATATACACATTCAATCTTGACCCATAAAGTTTCTTTTAGCAATTTTAGTCTTCCATTTTAAAAATTAGATAAATATAGTTCATCCAAAGTTTTTTTTTTGTTAAAATATTTTAGACTAAATGTTATATTTCAGATATAAATTAAAGTTAAAAAATTTAAAAGCAAAAAACTTTATATGATTTTAAGAATTTTTCTTAAGGTGAGATTAGAATTTTGAGATAAGTAAGTTTGAGATTTTCAATGTTTAATTCAATTTATATTTTAATCGGTAAATATTAACTGAAATAAAGTTTAAAACAATTTAATCAATTTGATTTTTTTTTTAATAGAATGTGAGAATTTGAGAGTTTTGAACAATAAAAAGATATGAAGGGACTTGATTGAAACAACTAATGGCTAAAAAAAATCGAGGGATTAAAGTCATACATAGATCAAATAAAAGAAATAAAATTATAGTTAAGCTTATTATTATTATTTAAAATATCGATTAACATTATTATTAATTTAGTTTAAGAGATGAAAAGTCAATATTCAATACACCCAAAAAATAAAATTTAGTGAAAAGATATAAAACCAACTATATATATATATATATATATATTAAATACTACTAATATTTTTCAATACTCCATCCATTCCAATTAGTAATCATTTTACAAAATACAGGCCTATGTATGTAATTAAATTAAATTAAATTATATTTATTAATTATTTTCTCATCAAAAAAGAAATTATATATTAATCACGCTAAAATTAAAAAGTTACGATAAATTGAATCTTAACGATTAATAAAAAAAATTACTTTAACCTAAAATTAGAAGAAGAAGAAAATATAAAATAAAAAGTCAATATAAAGCAAAACGAAACAAACATTAAATTTACACTTCATAAATTTTTCGAATCCGTAGCTAAAAACTCGCCACTACGTAACCAAAAAGCGAACCGAAAATAAACACCACTCTCACCTACACACCAAAAAATATAGCCAAAAAAAAAATTACAACTTTGCAAAAATAATTAAATCAGATAGAAAATATTCAGATTTATTCCAACGCGCTCTATACTCTATGGTGAGTAACAAATTTCAATTTTTTTCTCATATGGGTTGTCTTTATTTCAGTTTTTCACTAACTCCATTAATGCATTTTATTTGTTTGAGTAGTTTTGTAGTATTTCTAAATTGGGGGTTTTATAATGTTTTTGTGTGTAGTGAGGTGTTTATGTTATTTTGTTAGTGCAGGTATGGTTTCATTTTTTAAGGATTAAGTATCTAAAGTAAAAATGCCAAATTAAGTATTGTTTTGTCATTCCAATGCATCATTGATTCCATTTCTCCATTTTTACTCTTATTAATTATATTATATACAAGATATGTTGTTTTTATTGCGAATTTTCATTGACCAAGTACATTATTAAGCATACATTTATTAACAAACATGGTTAATTTAGTAAAATAACACATTTCCACTAGTCAATTTATTATATTTGCGTCGAAACTTTAAAAGACCAATAAATCGATAATTTAAAACGAAGGAGTACATGGAATTTAGATTTATTGAGTTTGTTAATTAAATGCATTCACGTATCCAACGTAATACTTCATTTTTTTCAAAAGTTGAGAATTTTAAAATTTATGATATTAAATATTGAAGACAAACACATTATTCGTATAGTACTCTTGTTGTCTTGTTTCTTTATCTACATTTGATTTTAATGAAACTTTTTAAAGTATTCTCAAATTTTACTTATGTCAAAATGTTTTTAGTGTACATTAGCTGGACCAAGAGCAGCTGGGTGTGTGTGCGTTGTTGTTATATTTAGTTTGGTTAATTAATTGGTCCAAAACAAGACGCGTGTTCAAATCGACTCACGCATTAGGATAACATATTTATAATATAAATATGTCGTCAATCTATCCTAGTTGATAGGAGTAATGTTTGGGAATTATTCCATTCCACTAACCGACCATTTAAATATTTGGTTTTCTAAGTTGTCGTTCGTAAAATGAAAAGTCTATTATTATTCATGCCTACATAGTTGCATTCAATCTTCTTTACTTCGAAACCTTATCTTCATTTTCCTTCGACTTTCTTTACACGTTCAAATAGTAAAGCATAAGTAACGAGTAGCCACTCCAAATTTCCAAATTTATTAAATAATCTATACAAAAATTACAGAAGTATAATAGTTAAAAAATACACTATCTTTCTACTTAAATTTTAATTGTGTTTACAATTTCTCTTAAGATATAAAAATTAAATTAGTAATTTAATAAATAAAAAATTAATTAATTTTGTGTGCGTTTAAGTTCAAACTCAATTAAATAAAATTAACAAAATCTATGCTGATGTAAGACAAATGTTTCAGATAGTGTATAAAAGTTTGTTTATTTAAGTTTTTTCAAAATTAAGTTTCTTTTTTAATATAAAATTTTATCTTTTAATTTATGATAATAAATTCTCAACAATTAAATATGATTTGACGTATTTTAAAATTGTTTATCAATATCTCAATTAAATTATTATATTTTATTTTACACTATGCTATTAGTGTTATCTTGAAAAAACTGACATATTTAAATATTTATTTATTATTTATATATTATTTAATTACTTATATATTTTATTTTCTATTATAACTTATGTAATCTCGTTATAAAAAAAAATTATGTTACTGTTTTCATAGTATAAAAATTTATTTTTGAAAGAGTTATTTTTTTATAAATTTTAAAATAAGTCTCTTCAACTGTCAATATATTCTTATATGTTTGGTTCTACCAAAAAAATTGTAAAAGTAAAATAAATAAAGAATCAAACAAAATAATATATTATATAAATAATTCAATCTCTTTCAAATTTATGATTTGTTAATGTGAATTCCCCTTGATTATTGGTTGCATTTGCAAATTTCTTTACGTGTTTATATTATTAATTTACATTGTGAAATTTGAATACACAATTATATATTATGTTTAATATTTTAATTAAATATTAAAAAATGGATGACTGCAATATCCTTTTGAAGGTCTGGCACCAGCGACAGAGTGACCTGCGGCAATAACCACAAGACGTAAGTTGATGTAGTAACAGAACAGCTCCGAATCAAGGAATTGAAGTTAGGTTCACATTAAAATCAAATTTACATAATAAATTGATCTGAACCGTGGATCTAAATCGAACGGTCAAGACTTAGTAGTAGATGCCGCACTGTCAAGTACAAATGGCAGCATTGATGATGTAAATGACATATCATATCACTATAAATAGCCCACCTAATACCACATGTCTATGTTATCACTTCTCACTATCTATAAATACCAAATCTAAACAATATTGGGAACCCAAAAAGAGAATCGATGGAGAGAGAGTCGATGGTTGTTTACGCAATCGGAGCAATTGTGATTTTCTTTGTCCTCATCCATTCACCAAACAACAACCGCCGTCACCACCGTCTCGAGCTCCACCGTGATGAAAACCAACAATCGATAGTTAACCATTCACACTCATCTGAAGAGTTGGATGAAAACTTAAATGTAACTGACACGATTGTTCGTGTATTCCCGGACATGGATGTCGACCCAAAAGATCAGTATGTCTCCCTCCACGAACTAACTGAATGGAACTTCGAGCAAGTTCAAAGAGAAGTGTTACATCAAAGTCAGAGAGAAATGAACATTCACGACAAGAACCACGACGGTTATCTTTCGTTCTCCGAATACGGTCCTCCAACCCCAGGTCCTCCTCTTTCATCTTTCACTCTACTTTCTTTTTTTGTTTCAACTGTTTTTTTTTTTTTTTTTGTAAATCAGCTTTTTGGTTGAATCTAACTTTAGTATGCGTTATGAACTTCTCACCGTTAACTTTAACTGTTTCTGTTAACTTTAACTGTTACCAGAGAAAATATCCAAACACATTTTATTGTTTAAAGAAATCTGTAACTATAGATCCAGTATCCACACACTGGAAGCGCCACAAACCTCCGCGCCGGAGTTCCAGTTCCTTCATTTCACGCCGCCGTCAGAAAAAAAAAATCGCCGCCGGCGAATCTTCCTCCTCAAACCCAACAGTGACCGGAGATCACACCACCATACGCGAATCCTCGCTGTGGAGTTTTGTATTGCGTTTCAGAAATCTTAGTATTTTCCTTCCTAAATACGAATGTTTTAAGCTTCCGTGGATGGAACGGCCAGGGTTTTAGGTTTTTTTTATTTTCTTTGTGGGGGTAAGTTTCACGATTTGAAGATTTTAATTTTATCTAAAAAAAGGAATTTTATGAGTTATTCTTT
The DNA here is from genome assembly GCA_037974835.1 of Cicer judaicum. NCBI lineage: Eukaryota > Viridiplantae > Streptophyta > Magnoliopsida > Fabales > Fabaceae > Cicer > Cicer judaicum. The sequence goes on from JBBPBS010001102.1 coordinate 4,081,774, forward strand.
TACGATATGTAGTATACCGAACCCCACCTTCATAGCGAACTTTATAAATTTGCAATTTTGTTTTGATAGTTACAGTTTAATTTCAAATCATCGGTGTAGGTTAATTAAAGATGATTTGGTGAAGTTGTAATCTGAGCCAACCGATCTTAGATCGATGGCCAGGATTAATCTCATTTTTGTTTCTTTTGAACCTTTATTCTTGTGTATTGAATTGAATGCTGTAAATTTTAATACTAGTTTGTCTTTTTCATTCAACAGATGGTTCTTTTGGTTATGATTCAAGGTTGTCGGAAGAGGAGCATTTTAACGCATCCGATGCAAACGGTGATGGTTTTCTAAACTTAGCCGAGTTCAATGAGTGAGCTTCTTTCTACTTATGGCTTGTTAGAAACCCTGTTTGTGTTGCTGCACGTGCACATCTAATCTAGCTACTGTGCTTTTCCTATTTATATATGCTAATTTGTTCCTATTCTTGTAGCTTTCTTCATCCTGCTGACAGCAACAGCACAAAGATCAAAGAATGGCTTTCCAAGATGGATGTCAGGTAACTATTATCATGGAAACAAAACTTGCAGGAATGCTTGATATTCGGCATGTTTCTTTCAGTATAACGTATGTTTGTTTGGAAATCAAAATTGGGGGATGCCTCCAAGAAATATAAATCAATAAGTTTTTATTTTACTTCTGTACATAGATGGTAATTGTTTATAGAACTATACGAGGTTCTTTTCACTTACATCCACATGATATTAGACACTAGTGTTTAATACAGGAGTATCTAAGAGAAGTTTGATATAAAGTTTCAATTGAATGATGCAACTGCTCATTTATGGAAGTTAGTAAAGCTTTCTACTTAGACATCTTAGATTCACACAAGATACCTGCGGTCTGTGGGATTGTTTGTTTGGCATGTACCTTGAATAACGAATCTTGTAACCGAGTACCAAAAACAAGCATCTAGATCAGTTATTTAGCTTATCAGGGAATCCTAAACATCTGAATGAAGTGTTGCTGAATATGTTACTGTTTTTTGGTCTTTCTTTGTCATCCTTTTTTCCCTAACCTTTTAGTAGCCTATTATATCCTGATTAATGTTCAAGGTCATCTTTAACCTCAATATAATTGCAACTTTTCCTCTGAAGACTAGATTTCTTGTGGTTGTCTAAATCAGTGCAGCCTATCAGGACTGAAGTTGAATGTTTCAAATTTTCAATCCTCTGTTGGGCAATCCCAGCTGATTGTTTGTAAGGGATGTAAATGCATGATTAGTTTGCTTTTGAAAATGAATTTTGCTTTGCAATCAATTGCCTGCTCTAGAAAAAGTTACTATATTGGACTAACTTTTTTAGAGACTTTGCTGAATATTAGAAATGCAGACAATATTTGTGGTTGATCTTATTTTTCTGAAAGGGATAGGAAATCTTCACTTTATATGCAATTAGCTTATTTGTATATATTGCCTTATTGTATCCTTTTATTATCTTATAGGGAAAGTGATACGGACAGAGATGGGAAAGTCAGTTTTAAAGAATTCTTTTATGGCCTCTTTGATTTGGTAAGATACTATGACGAGGAGAGTTACAATGATCAACATCAATCTGATGATTCAATGGATGCTTCAGCCAGAGCTTTGTTTTCTCAGCTTGACAAAGATCGTGACGGGTATTCACCTTTTTTTTTTCTTTCTTTTCCCACAATTATTCTACTTGTTTGGAATCAATATGGTAGTTTCCTTATAGTATACTATAATTTACTTTTGGGTTTTCATTTTTAATCTGTGCAGGTCTTTGTCAGATAATGAGCTGCTGCCTATAATTGGGAAATTGCATCCATCTGGGCATTATTATGCAAAGAAACAAGCAGAATATTTAATTTCATTGGTATAGAATTTGAACATTACAATTAACACTCTAATTGTTGACAAAGGTGTCACATTGCAATTCAAATTTTTGCAATGTAGATGGCTAAAATAGCTCAACAGCCACTGCAACATCTGTTGGATAATAATGTCATACATTAGTTTCCTTATTAACCTTTCTTTCTATAATGTTACGGCAGGCGGAAGTTGACAAAGATGGGCGCCTCAATTTGACTGAGATGATTGAGAATGCATATATATTCTATGATGCTATTTTCTATGATGATGAAGTTGAATACGATGATTCCCCTGACGAGTTCTTTTAAGTTTATGTTAGGTAAGCACAGTTATTTTGTTGTCTATTTAAACCTACATTCACAGTGACGATTTTTCGTTGTAATATTCTGTGATCATCAATTGCAGGATGCACATAAAAGTTTGGGGCAATATCACAGACAAAGAGTCAGTATTTGAAGAACATAAACAGAGTTATACATTTACACAGGAAGTCATATACAAAACATTAAAATTATACAGATGAGCAGAAAAAAAAAATCGAAAGATAGTTCCCACTGGTATATGAGACTCTTAAATTGATGACTGATTTGTGATTTGTAATAATTTTGCTTTATATATATATCATCACAGTTATAGTTGAAATGAATTAATTTTGCTTTATATAGATAGAATCACAGTTACAGGAGATGCACGTTACATAACTTGAAATGAATATATCGCCCGAAGTAATTTTTCAAAATTGGAAGAAAACATAATAATGGGACTGTGGGTGAAAAAGTCTTTAAAAGAATAACCTAATTGTGATTTTGACTTGTAAAAGAATAATAAAGACCTGCCAATCTTTTATTATATGGATTGCATTTGCATGTGTCAAAAGTTCAAAGAAGGGTACCAATCTTATTGCTGAGATGTTCTCTATTTCTCTAATATAGAATATTATTACTGTAACTTTTTGTTATAAAGTTAATAAATTTTTAACTTAAATTATATGTTTTAAAAATATATGTAATTATACAAAATTATGATAATGTAAAAAATTAAGTGGATAAAAAATGGATAAATTCTCGACTCGAGTCTTATTAGTAGATAGATAATTTGATTTGACTAAAAAAATCTAAATCTGAGTGAAAGCAATGGTAAGCAAAAATTGGAGTAACATATACCTTTGAAGTTTGAAACCTTTTTCTATTATCAATAATTAATTTCATTTTTTAGCTCTCCATATTCTTAAATATCTTTTTTCTATTTTTAATTATAAATTTGTTTTCATTATTTTCTGTTTTTGAATATAAATAAATATTGTTTAAAAAATTAATATTTTATCTTTAATTTTGAATCAAACACATAATTTTTTTAAAACTTATTTTTACTAATATATTTGAAATGGAATAATAGACATTAATAATTTCTTTAAATAGACATCCACGATTTATTTATCAATTAAAAATATAACCATCTGTTTCTGTTATGTGAAATTAAAAAAAAAAAATTGACAAAGTTTTACAACATTTTTAATATTATAAAATATATTGAAGAGTGTTGTAATAAATAATAGATAAAGAGATAGAAGAAATTCACTTTAAACCTTGAACTGCTTAAGCTAGTAGGTCCTTTGAGTCCAGAAATGTAGTAGATCCACAAAGTTAACTTTTTATTGACGAATGAATCATACCACTAAAAAGGGTTATGTTCAATGTATATGACGACACCGACCTCCTAAAATGCCATGCCTTCCCACAATTAATTTTTTTAATTACTCTCTCGATTAAAATATATATATATATATATTATTTTAAATGATATAAGAATAAGAGTAAACACATTCACATTTTTAGTTATATTTTAAAACAAAAAGAATAATGTCTGATAATCATTTAATTTCTCTTATTTAAGGCAACACAAAACGTTACTAAATGGACCACTTCAATAACTTTATATTGTTATATTTTAATAATATTTATTTATTATAACATTTTTATAATTTATTGTATGAAATTCACATAAAGTAACAAAGAAGATTGTACTTCTATAGTCACAAAAAGTAAAAGTACTCCACATGCATATTTAACTTTTGCTAAATAGATGATTAAATGCAATTGTGATTGTCTTTGACTCTTTGGTTCTAAATAGATGAATCACATGATTCATTTGTGATTGTCTTTGGTTCGGTTGTGAAGACTGGTGGTACAATTGTTTGACTAATATCAAGCGACCATGTCAATTGTTTGACAAATATCAAAATGACATGGAAAGTGTCACAATAGCACTATTAGTTCTTTATTCAATTATAAGAAGAAAAAAAACTCATTATACATATTTAAAAAATATTGATTAATTGTATTTAATTTTGTTATGCTATAAAAAAAATTAAATTTATCAATACTTTTCATTTCATTTTGTATGATAAATTATAAGATGATTATTATTAATAAATATTTTAAGACGCCATATGTTACTGATAAATTTATCTGTCAATTTGACTCAACGAGGGTAGAAATTTTTACTAAAATAGATCTAGATGTGATTATGACTAAGTATCATAACTGATAATTATAATATTTTATAATTAAATTTATGTGATTAATTTTTTGTAGTTAAATTTTTTTTAAGATTAATTTAAAATTAATTAAGAGAAGGAGACAAAACATTTCACCATCTTTATAAAAGCAATTCGCAGCATCATCATATGGCTATCACTTTCTTTAATTTTTTAAACACATATTCTCTCATTTTCCTCCAAACTTAAACATTATCTTTCATGTTTGAACAACTTAGAAGCCTCTAAACACAAAATTGTCAACTACAAAGTTGTTATATTACTAGAGATGATTGCAAATAGTTATAGATCTGTAGTTGAGGTAGTCATTTCTCCCTCTCTTTTCTCTCATACCTGTAAGCATACATATATAAGAAAAAAGTTGATTTTTATTTTATATGTTTTAAGCTTTAATCTTATTTGTTTATCGTTATTGTGGTTGTTATTAATTAATGTTTAGAAAATTAAAGGAAACATTTTTATATGTAAGCATGCATATATAGAGAAATTTTTTATTTTGATATTGGTTTTAAGTTGATTTTGTGATTGCGGTGTTAAAAGTTTCATCTATGGAGTTTTTAGAAAAAATAAAATTTTCATATTTATAGTTAAAACCAAAAGGTTGTAGTCTTTAATATTAAATTTAATTTTTATGAAGAGATTTAACTTTAAAAAAATAAAGTTTCAAACTTTGTGACGTTGAGAATAGTTCATATTTTTTATTAAAAAAATAAGGGTTCAAGCTTTGTATATAAAAAAGGTTTGAAGAACACATATTCACTCTATGAACAAATTTTTTGTGTTAAGTTTTGAAGTTGAAAGTTTGGATTTTTATAGTAACATGTCAACTTTATGCGCAAATTTGAGGTTGAAAAAACATTTAGGTGTTTTGAAAAACAATAATTGATTATGATTTTAGGTTTTGAAATGTGACTTTATTAAGAATGAAGATTTTAGTTGGAAATTTCAAAAAAGATTGTGAACATGGGAAATATTTGGTGTTTATGAGAAAATGTGTGTGAAAGTTTATATATAAAGTATAGTTTATAAAGATTAAGGTTTCAAAAATGTCAAATTAAAATAATTGTGATTTAGAATAGTTAGTATATAGAAACTCTTAGTATTTCAGTTTTTATTTATTTATAAGATTTTTTTATACAAGCATTCTACTAGTTTTTCGAGTATTAAAAGTGTTGAAATTTGTGACGTCCATTGATAATTTAATCGAAATTTTAAATCGTGTGAGTATGTTTGTCTTTGATTGATTTTGTTAAAAAAATATTGTCATAAGTTGTTAAAGACAAAGATTTGAGTTAAGTTTCCATAAGTTTAAAAAAACAATTTCGAGACTTTCAAAGAGCAACAAAAGTATTTTGAAATTCGCTTTCGCCGAAGTACTTAAATCAAAATCTTTTTGAAGTTAGGGAACCTAAAGAAAGTCAAACCCTAATTGATTTGGATAATGGTCCATTGGGTTCATTTGGGTGTTGTTTTAGAAACTTGTATTAATTAAGTTAATTGATTGATTTAAGGTACAAAGAAATTGAGAGTTGTCGTTGGAATTGTCATATAGGTTATATTGGTGTAACGTAAGTTGTTTGTGTAACGTAAATTGAGAGCTAACGATATTATATATGCTTGAAGGCGTAGTGTGTTTGTACGCATGTTCTTTGTGTTAGTGGTGAATAAATGTGCATATAATTGTTTATGTATTTGATGTGATTATATATTCATAACTAATAACATATGGGTTAATAAATTTTATTGATGAGAATATGTCTAGAGCATGCTCTGTGAACAAATATTAAAAATTATTAGTATTTACTGAGGATTAAAAGGGAAACATTTTAATAGTTGCATTTACATAATAATTAATGTGAAAATGTCAAAAGTATGTTCCTGCATTTCATAATTAGTGGCGACTCTGATGGGTCATGGAGTGGTTACATGAGTTGATTGATCCACGTTATCTTTACGAGGATTTTGAAGTCGTGTAGGTCTATGATATATCGCACTCTTGTACATCGTGTTGATATGTGATAATGGCACGTCGGTAATTAGTACTAGTATGTGATAAATAATATACTTATAATTAATGCCTCTTGAGGAGGGTGTGAAAATTATAGAATCGTGTGCAGTGACATATAAACATTGAATTAGGGTGATTTGTCACACGAGTCATATTTGTTATATGATGATATTTACATGCATGTTTGTTTTTCACTTGATACCTTGCCAAGTTATGTTTTAGTGCTTTGTGCTTTCGTATATATGTTGACCTTATACTATTATTGTGGATCGGACTTATATTCTAGGTTCTTAGAGTTTTGAGTCGTGCGAGAATTGCAATGACGTCGAATAGGTGACAAAATGATGATCTGGATTGGCGATCAGAAGTAGTTAAATTTGATGTCACTCATGGGTCCTTAGTACCCAATAATCATCAGTTAAATTTTAATATCAGCTTATCGTTTTATTTATGGATTTTATTTATGCTATCTTCCTTATTACAATGTTGTTGTCGAAATGAAATTTATGTATATGAAGTTATTGCGATTTTTTTTTTGTCAATGTGAATTGTTCAGTTGTAAATGAGTTTGTTGTGTCGAAATTATTTTATATAATACAACAATGATTCTAATTGTTATTTTTTGAAGAAAAAAAATTACAATTAAATATTTTATTATGATTTAAATTAAAGTAAAATTATGAACATTTTATCCAAAAATATTTAGTTGTTTTTTTTTAAAAGAATCATATTCTTGATAAAAATCGGAGTATTTCAAGAGCCCTAACTTTGGTGGTGAAGATGAAGACCATTGTGAACATAAAATAATGGTGAATGAGAAAAAACTAATTTTGTTCTCTCATGATATTTTTATATTGTTGAGTGAGTTATACTCCATAGAAGTTGGTGTTTCTTAATTAAAACGGACAAAAAAAAGGAATTGACTAACGGAGAAGTAGTTAGGAGACCAAAATAAAATCAATAAATAAGTAAGTTAGAGGATTAAAAGACCAATTTAACATCTTTTTATATAGATGAGAGGCATGTGTAAGGAATACAAAGAAATGGAGAAAAATATAAATCAAGAAATATTATTCTTTCTCTTTGATAATAAATATCATATTTATTAATTAGTTTATTCATATTAAAAAATTATTATAAAAATAATAATTTTATTAATTTATTCATTCATTTGTTTTTCATTATCATATATATAAAATAAAATATAATACTTGAAAATAATATACATAATGTTAATTAAATGTACAATTAAAAAATAAAATTACATTAAAAATTATAAATAACAAATATTTTGAAATAACATTATTTTATTAAAATAACCATCATTTTGAAATTGGATTAGATGGGTTATTTATTTTTGTTTGACAATTTACTCCTTCCGTCTCACAATAAATATAATTTTAGTAAAAATAATTGATTTTAAAATAAATATTATTTTCAATTTTTAATACAACTTTAATTTTTTTTTTATCCTACTCCTCAAGAATTGCTATGTACATAATTTATAAAATATTATTAAATTTTAAATTAATAATAATAAAAGTTAACTGACAATTAAAATAAATAGTTTGATAAAATAAATTTTATCTTTATTTTTTTAATTATTATATATTTTTAATACATATACAAAAACTTTAAAGGTGACTTATTGTAAATGGTAAGACGGATGAAGTATTTGATATGTCCGTAGACGTGAGACCAGGTGAATTGTTTGGTAAATGGTACCATGAGGCATGAAGAGTGTGGGTGTCCCCTTTTTGGTTTTTTCTTTGGGAGATGTACCATGCACCCCCACATGTTTACCTGCCACCCCCCATGCAAGATGAAATTTCTATTTTACCTTTCATGTTATTTATAAAAACCCTACAAAATTTTATTTTCCTTTTTTACACCTCTCAGTTTCGAAAGTTTGAAATCTTCGAAGATCATTAAAATTTCCATTCGAAGATTTGAGAAGTTCGAAGCCAAAAAGTAAGTTTTTTAAAACTTTGCTTGTTTTTCAAATTTTCGAAATGTCTTCCTCGAAAGTTTTAGAATATTTCGAAGGTTTTGAAATTAGAAAAGCTTCGAAACTTTTGAAGTTAGGAAAGCTTCGAAACATAGAAACTGGACTTGAAGTTTTAGAAACGTTTGCATCGAAGGTTTTGCAAAACCTCGAAACTTTTGAAAAGTTCGAATGGGCCTCGAAAGTTTTGCAAATCTTCGAAACTTAGGCCTCGAATGTTTTAGAAACATTCGAAAATACTGAAAAATTCGAAACAATTGGCCCTCGAAAGTTTATATATTTTCGAAATATATAAAGTTTTGAAAGTTTAAAAAGGTTCGAAGTGAGTGGTTTTTTTATTTGTTGTTTATAAATTTTATAAACATTATTTATAATATTATAATTATTTATAAACATTATTTATAACATAATTTATAATATTAATTATAACATTAATTTTATAACATTAATTTTTTATAAATTTTATAAACATTATTTATAATATTTATAACATTGATTGTTTAATTGTTTAATTATTTAAAATTGTATATATTGTTTATAATTTATTTATTGTTTATATTATTTATTGTATATTTTATTTAATATATAAATAATTTTTTTATTTATTGTTTATAAATTATATAAACATTATTTATAATATTATAATTTATTTATTGTTTATAACTTTTTGTTTTATCCTTTATAACATTATATTAATTATTGTTTATAATTTTATTTATTTATAATTTTATTTAAAATTTTATTTATTATTTATTTTATTTATTGTTTATTAC
>JBBPBS010001102.1:4091277-4104020 GCA_037974835.1 Cicer judaicum
TAACATTATTATTTATTTATTCTTTATAATTTATTGTTTTATCCTTTATGACATTATATTATATATTGTGTATAATTTTTTTTAATATGTAAATATTTATATGTTGCCCTTTATTACATTATTTATTTTATTGTTTATAAATTTATTTATTGTTTATTTTATTTAACATGTAAATAATTTTTGTATTTATTTTTTATAATTTTTATAATATTATTGATAACATTAATTGTTTAGGGTTTATTATTTAGGGTTTAGGGTTTAGGGTTTATTATTTAGGGTTTATAAATTTTATAACATTATTATTTATTTATTCTTTATAATTTATTGTCCTTTATGACATTATATTATATATTGTTTATAAATATTTATATGTTGCCCTTTATTACATTATTTGTTTTATTGTTTAATTTTTTTTTAATATGTATATATTTTTATGTTGCAGTGCCTAGGATGAGAGGTGCTTTCGGCCAAATTATTCGCAACATTATAGGTGACGATAGAGGTGATTTGATTAAAAATTAAACTTTTAATTCGTTGAATTTAATAGGTTATATTTATATAAATAAATATGAATAAATTTAAATAATTAAATATGAAATAATAAATATGAATAAATTTTAAATAATTAAATATGAAATAATTTGTTGCCTTTTAATATATATATATAGGTGGTGATAGAGGAGATGGTGCAAAGAGAATTCCACCAACAGCGTCAAATAGACGACGAAACGAAGCAAATCGTCCAATGAGGCAGCGTCGTCGAAGACAAGACATCCATGATGATGTCGTCGAGTCTACTGCCCATGCACATATGGAGGAGGACGTCCCTGAGCCTCAGATGGAGGAGGATGTCCCTGAGCCTCAGATGGAGGAGGATGTCCATGAGCCTCAGATGGAGGAGGATGTACATGAGCCGCAAATGGAGGAGGATGCTCCTGAGCCTCAGATGGAACATGCTGATGATGCTCCTGCACATCCTGGATTTCCTGGAGGACCGTTGATGACACAGTTGTTGACCGAGTATGAACACCACGTGGCTCGGAGGCTATGGGAAGGAGAGGTATATTTAAATTTATTAATTCAATTATTTCTTTAACTATATTTAAGAAATTATATATTTAAATAATATATTTATTCAATTATTAATTTAATTTAAGTTTATTTAATTAAATGTTTAATTAAAATTATTAATTCAATGTATGTACTTACTTGCAGGATCGTGGATCGTTAAAAGTAATTACTCATGGTTTGAAGTTGAAGAAGTTTGCCGAAGTACCTGTGCCAGATCCTGTAAAGCATTGGATTCGGGAATCTGGGCTGCTACATTTATCTTCGGCTTACCTCACTATGGTTGATGCTGGTCTGATCTCTGCATTTGTTGAAAGATGGCACAGGGAGACCAACTCATTTCATTTGCCAATTGGAGAGATGACTATTACTTTAGACGACGTTTCGACTCTCCTTCATATCTCACCCCATGGTAAATTTTTTAGTTCACTTGTGAATATGAACACTAACAATACTGCAAAAGTTGCACATGAGTACTTAGGTGCAACATGGGAAGAATCTCTAGCTGAGATTAATTATAATAAATGTGCCCAATATAGATTGCAATGGTTACGTGATTTATATATTCGTCTCATTCAAACTATTCGGTTTGAATGTGCAGCTAGAACGTATTTATTGCATTTAGTTGGCTGCACAATTTTCGCCGATAAAACACATACGCGTGTGGAGGCAAAATACATAAGTTTATTTATTAATTTGGATCGTTGTCGAGACTATTCATGGGCTACCGCGACATTGGTTTTCCTTTATGATAACCTGGGAGATAGGGCTATCCACGACACTCGACAGTTGGGAGGTTACATGACTCTATTACAGGTATATCATATTGTTTAATTGTTTAAGTTATTAAGTTTTATTATTTAAAATAAGTATGTATTTTACTAATTATTTATTATGTTATTTATGTTGCAGTGCTGGATTTACGAACACTTTCCTAAGATTTGTAAGCGGGGCAATAGAGGTGATGTTCCTGCACATCTTCCAAGAGCATGTAAGTGGACTGCACAACATGCGGTTGAAGGTGGATTAGTGACCTATCATCAGAGCCTTGATGCATTGATGCTTAATGATGTAGTCTTTACACCATATGATGATGATCGAGCTAATCATCCATTTGAATCACTTTCGATGTTATCTGGTTATCTTCGATTTGTTGGAGTCTCAGTAGCATATTTGTCGGAGCGATGTCTTCGACAATTTGGTCGTATTCAGTGCATTCCTCTTGATGTTCCTCCGAGGCCGAACAGTATAGATTGGGTGTGGCAGACTACTATGCAATCATCTGTATCGGTGTTTCGAAAATTATATCATGTTGGGAGTTTTTCTAGAGAGGTTACTTCAGACTATTATCCATGGTACATGAGTGTTACACATCATCTGCTACACATCGGGGTACATCATCTTCTGCACATACTGGTCCATCATCTTCTGCACATGCTGGTCCATCATCTTCTGACCGAGATCGTAGAGCAGTTGAGCTTGTACGTAGAGCCATTAATTTGGTTCGTCCATTTAGTGAAGTTCATGAGATTTTAAGTGAATTAAGTCTTTTGTACGATGATGTAGTTTGAGATATTTTGTGTTATGTTATGTAATTTGAGATATTATGTGTTATCTGATGTAATTTGAGATATTATGTGTTATGTGATTTAGTTTGAGATATTTTGTGTTATGTTATGTAATTTGAGATATTTTGTGTTATGTCATGCAATATTAATAGGATAGAAAAGATACGAAGATTGTGCACCGGGATTTATACTGGTTCAGCTGTCAGTATGACAGCCTACGTCCTGTCCTGAAATCAAACTGATTTCAGCCTTTTTCCAATATAAACAACTTGAGAACGTTTTACATGAAGATCTGATAAATTAAATACAATATATTCTAATCTTCATTTAATGAAATACACGATGATCTAATAAATGATGGATCGATGCATTCTCAATGTTTCATACGTGCTGCATAAGCTACTTCTCAAGTCTTTGTTGTGTCACTACAACAGTCTTTCCATTTTTGTGACGTAGGTGGTAAAGGACAATCAGACTTCAATTTGATCTGAATAAAAAATATTACAAAATATTAAGCATTAATTTTATAAACAACATTAATTTTACCTGTACCCAATGATTGTCGTTAACAAATCCAATTGCTAGTAAAGAGTGAATAGAAGTATCTTTTGATGGTGATTTGTTTAGCGGGAAAAATGTCATATTCAGATTACGAGACAACGACACCAATATAACATTATATAGTGTTGCTATCACGTAACCCAAGTCAGGTAAAGACATCCACTTATCTTTTCCTTGAGCACCCAATTTTGATATTTTCAATGAGTTGCGCACTGATTCAACATTGTCATCAAAAACATTAGAATAAACATCTTTATGTAGAGCAATCTCTTTATCCAATTGTGATCGAACTAAAGCCCAAGATTCTTCGGTCCAACCTAGCAATGCTGCAATTGCACGAAACCCACAATTTTCATCAGCCACAACATCTACTATCTCATCAATATACGGATGTATATAAGTAGGAAATTGTGTCTTAAAATATCGTCTTGCAGAACGTTGAGATGATTGAGATTGTTGCCTTGCAGAACGTTGAGATGATTGAGATGGTTGCCTTGCATTTGCAGATTCTTGAGAGGCATCAACATACTCCCAATATGAAGGATCACGTGGAGTATCAAATTCTTTTTTCTTTTTACCAGTTCCTTTGGTTTTCACTTTCTCTGGTGGTGCAAGTATTGATGTGGTATGTGGAAATACAACTTCACGCACCTTTGCCTTGAATATCCTTTGACTTATAATATCGTGTTTTTTCATGTATGCTTTCATTGCTTCCAACTCTTCAGAAAAGTCATAATCTGATAAAGATTTTTCATCCTCTAATTCATGTGCAATGCTTAACTGTTTCCAAAAATCGTGAATGATATCTAAAGGGATAACATTACCATATATCTGCAACATAGCCGACTCACAAGCACATGGTAATCCATGAGTTGTTCTAATTGCACAACCACATTCTGTTTTGTTAGTACCTACAATCTTCACCCTTTCCAACTGTTTATAAATTTTTTTCATACATTTTCTTGATACACAGTGATGTAGATTTTGAAAAAATTGTAAATTATACCCGTGCTCAACGTCCTTGATGGTTTTCTGAAAAGAAGATTGAATGATACATATTTGGTTCTTCAACATCATATTCACTGCATCCCAACTTTTACACAAATCACCCAAACTAGTTTGAAGCATGTTTTTCAATCTCCAATGAGCAGACTCAACTCTACAAATAAATTAAATTACACAAATTACTACACATCACATAAACTAGTAAATCATGTTTGCTAAAACAAAACAAATCATATGTATAAAAATATCTGTTAGATGTTGTGTTCCCCAAATGCATAACTCTATCGGTCCAAACTTTGACAAACCTTTCTTTGTAAGGTGTTAACCATTAATCTTTCACATAATCAACAAAAAGAATAATATCGGCACACAATACCTCAAAGTGTTGCAAATGATGATCATACTCTTCCACACTAGTCGAATAGACAATCTTTTTCCATAAATCCATTACTTCTTCTTGTCTATCCTTTTTGACATATTGTTTGCATTTTGCCCCAATATTTTTTTCAATATGAAAACGACATAGCAAATGTATTGAAGTAGGAAACACAACACTAATTGCATTCATCATGGCAAGATCTCTATCAGTCACAATAACTTTAGAAATCAAAGACTCAGATTTGAACAACATTCGTACCTTCTCAAATGCCCAGATGAAGTTATCTTCTCGCTCTTGTTCCAAATAAGCAAACCCAACTGAAAATGTCAAACTAGTAGATGTGACACCGACTATTTCAAGTAATGGTAACCGATATCTATTTGTTTTGTATGTGCTATCACATATCAAAACAAAATAAAATGTGTTTAACAACTTTATACAACCAGCATGCGTCCAAAAAATATCTCTCAAAATATCTGAATCTTCCCGTCTTCTTGTCCAATGCACATAATTTTCTTCTTGTATTAATTTCAACAAATGCTGCATTTCTGTGCACGAACCTCTCAATGATGATCGATAAGTATTCCTTGCTTTATATATTTGACTGGGAATAGTGACATTGGCTTCATTTCTCACTTTCAAAGCATTTAGAATGAATCTGGGTGCAAGCTTATACTTTGTCATATCATTCACAAATTTCCTCTCTTCTTCGTTTAAACGCCCCAAATAAGAATGATCGGTTATAGTATCAAGTAATTCATGATTGTGTGTCCCACAACGAATACTAATTTTCCATCCTTCACCGCCATGCAATGGTACACATCTGAGAGTAAATGGACAATTTTCCTTATGAGAGCAAGTTACCGATGATTTTGATTGTGATTTATATCTTCCTCCTCTTTCACATCCCAAAATTAATTTGTCTTTTCTTCCCCTAATTCCGATTGCTTTATCTGATCAAATGGTAACAATTAAAATTCCATTTTGTATTCCAATGGTTTTTGCCCATTCAAATACATCTTCTCGAGAAGAAAATACCTACAAAATACGTTTAAAATAATAATCAATAGTCATGAATCATCAATAGTAATAATAATAATAACACCTGATCAGTGATGAATCATCAATAGTCACCAATCATCAATAATAATAATAATAATAATAATAATAATAATAATAATAATAATAATAATACGTTTCCAATGGTTTTTGTATTCTAGTACTCATGAATCATCAATAGTAATAATAATATCTGATCAGTGATGAATTTTTCTGTAGAATCTATAACATTTTTTGAAGCTGTAGAATCTATAACATTTTTTGAAGCAGAAACATCAACTCTACTCATACCTAATTTCAATATTAGTAACAAATTTAATAAAAAATAATATTATAACATAAATATTGACTTATAACATGAATTTAATATAATATTAATTTATAAGTTAATATTAACTTATAAATTAATATAATATTGACTTATAAATTAATATTAACTTAATAATAATACCTGCTCAGTGATGAAATTTTCTGTAGAATCTATAATATTTTTTGAAGCAGAAACATCAATTCTACTCGTACCTAATTTCAAAATTAATAACAAATTTAATTAAAAATAATATTTTAATATAAATATCGACTTATAACATGAATTTAATATAATATTAATTTATAAATTAATATTAATTTATAAGTTAATATTAACTTATAAATTAATATAATATTGACTTATAAATTAATATTAACTTAATAATAATACCTGATCAGTGATGAATATTTCTGTAGAATCTATAATATTTTTTGAAGCAGAAACATCAATTCTACTCGTACCTAATTTCAAAATTAATAACAAATTTAATTAAAAATAATATTATAAGAAAAATATTGACTTATAACATGAATTTAATATAATATTAATTTATAAGTTAATATTAACTTATAAATTAATATAATATTGACTTATAAATTAATATTAACTTAATAATAATACCTGATCAGTGATGAATTTTTCTGTAGAATCTATAATATTTTTTGAAGCAGAAACATCAATTATACTCGTACCTAATTTCAAAATTAATTACAAATTTAATTAAAAATAATATTATAATATAAATATCGACTTATAACATGAATTTAATATAATATTAATTTATAAGTTAATATTAACTTATAAATTAATATAATATTGACTTATAAATTAATATTAACTTAATAATAATACCTGATCAGTGATGAATTTTTCTGTAGAATCTATAATATTTTTTGAAGCATAAACATCAATTCTACTCGTACCTAATTTCAAAATTAATAACAAATTTAATTAAAAATAATATTATAATATAAATATCGACTTATAACATAAATTTAATATAATATTAATTTATAAGTTAATATTAACTTATAAATTAATATAATATTGACTTATAAATTAATATTAACTTAATAATAATACCTGATCAGTGATGAATTTTTCTGTAGAATCTATAATATTTTTTGAAGCAGAAACATCAATTCTACTCGTATCTAATTTCAAAATTAATAACAAATTTAATTAAAAATAATATTATAATATAAATATCGACTTATAACATGAATTTAATATAATATTAACTTATAAATTAATATAATATTGACTTATAAATTAATATTAACTTAATAATAATACCTGATCAGTGATGAATTTTTCTGTAGAATCTATAATATTTTTTGAAGCACAAACATCAGTTCTACTCGTACCTAATTTCAAAATTAATAACAAATTTAATTAAAAATAATATTATAATATAAATATCGACTTATAACATGAATTTAATATAATATTAATTTATAAGTTAATATTAATTTATAAATTAATATTAACTTATAAATTAATGTTAACTTATAAATTGAGATAATATTGAGTTATAAATTAATACTAACTTAAAAAAAATAAAAACAAATTTAAAAATTTCAATTCAAATAAATATTCGAAAATTTGCCTAAACCCTAAACTTTCGAACATCATTTCGAAAATTTGCTCACTCTTTCGAAAATTTCAATTAATACCAAAGTTTCGAGCATCAACAAAACTTTCGATTCAATTGCATTTCGAACATTTCTTTGTTTACAAAACCTTCAAAAGTTTAAGCCAAATTCCATTCGAAACTTTGTGCAAACATCAAACTTTCGAGGAAGGTTTGATAAGCAATTCGAAACTTTGCTTCAACTTGAAACTTTCGAACAAACCCAAAGTTTCGAAAATTTCCAACAAGCCCAAAGTTTCGAAAATTTCCAACAAGCCCAAACCTTCTAATATGTTTTAACTTCGAAACTTTAACTACTTTCCTAAATTTTCGAATGTTTTTTTTTTTTGAAAAAAAATGCATTTCGAAACTTTAAAAGTTTCGAATAAACTTACCAAATTGAATTTCAAAAATTTAAAAGTTTCGATTCCTGTATATATTTTTCAAAATTTTCGAAAGTGGACCTCAAACAAAAAATCCTCTCTTTTTATACTTTTTACAGAGGGTATAATTGTCATTACAAATTATTGGGGGGTGGCAGGTACACATGTGGGGGTGCCTGATACATTACCCTTTTTCTTTTTGTTATTATGTGGGTGGCCTATTTTTTTTTTTTGGTGGTGGTCCCTTTTATTTTTGGTCTTATGTGGGTGGCCCCCTTTTGTTGTTGGTCCTATGTGGGTGGCCTCTTCTTTTTTTTTGGTTTTATGTGTGTGGCCTCTTTTGATTAGAAAAAATAACAAAAAATTATTTTGAATTGAGAATATCAAATTGTTCGTTTATATTGAAGAAAAATATTTAGGAACATTTATTTAAGTGTTTTCCGTATGTTTGTTAATCTAAAATATCATTTTTGTGATTATAATAAATTTAAAATATTGTAATTGGTTAAATCAAGAACTATAGGAAATTACTTAAAAAATATATTTAAAAATTAGATGAATGAATCAATAATGGTCTTGGTTACTTCCACACTTGTTTGGCCAATTTATTGTATTCGGAATACATTTTTAGTTAGTCAAAGTTATGGATTATAAAAATTAAGTTTCAGTACTTTGTCTAATTTAATAAATCAAACACTTATCTTACTCATAATTAAATACGCTTACTTTTACTTCTATATTTTTCAAGGATTTTTGTACAAAAAAACATGTACAATATTTTTTTAACATTTTTTGAAATAGTTAAGAACTAACAACGCATGGCAATATAATTTACTTCTTGGTGTAATTGCTTAAATAAAAATAAATCATTATTTAGAATCTATTAGTGAAACTCTCAATTAAGTTTCCAACTCGAGAATACTTTATAATGCTAATTTTTAGTATATTAACATGTGTTGGTTCTCTTTAGTTTAGAATTTTTGTGCAAAGTAATTTTATTATGTAATTATGCATCCCTGAAAATTTAAATTAGCAAACTGCATTAAATGTGAAAATAGTTAAAATTAGATCGGTTAAATTCAATGTTAATTAGGAGTTGTTGAATAAAGTAAATGACAAGAGTTATTTTTAGAATAAGGTGGAGATCTCCACTTTATATGTATGTGTATATAATATATATATATATATATATATATATTTTTATTTATTTTTTTTATGTTATTTTAAACATAATTAATATTTTGTTTTACTCCAAACATAATTAATATTTGTTACTTTACAATGTAAACTTTCAGTATATTAGTATTATGCGTCATAATATATTATTTAACATAATATAAACATATAACTATTCAACCGAATCCATATAACGATTAATTATATCAAATTATATTTTTTTAAGATGAAATCATTCAAAACAAAACAAAATTTGATAAAATTATAAATTATAGTTAGTTATAAATTATTTGTTACTTTAAAAAATTTATAAATTTGATAAAATTATAATTAGTGAAGTTAAAAATCACATTAAAAGTATTTAAGCAAATAGCCAAATACACATAAATTTTGTCCTAATAAAAATTAAGATTAACAAATAATAAATTCCAATTATTTTTAAAATAAATTAAATAAAAATTGATCACAATATATCAATAAATATTATAAAAACAAAATAAATAAATAAATAGATAATCAAGAAAAATAAAGAAATACTAACAAATGTAATAAATAAAATTTGATATTGGGAGCTGCAAGGTAGTTTTAGAATACTCGTCGATGACGTGACAGAGCCATGCCATGCTTTTTGATAATCACCAATTTGCCTTTCGATAATGTTTTCCTCAAAAGTTGAATGGTGTCAGAAGCTTGATGGGATCCATTTTTTGGGTTATCTCTATAATTCATTTTGTGGTTTATTGATACTTGAATTTTCCATAAACACTACTTACACTGTCACGGGATTTTGACATCTATACCCTTCTTTCTTTTTTAAAATTTCTACTTTCCTCGGATTGCTAATCGCAATATGTGGATGCGATTATATAGAATTTTTTTTTTTCATCCTTAATAGAAGGTTGTAGAATGCCACCATCAACTTGCTATATATATCTATATTATGTAAATTTTATGTAAAGTCTGGTCGCCGAATTTATGTTCGGTAATTATTATGAGATACTTTTAATTAAGTGTTTCAGATTTTGTTATGGAAATGGAGGAAAAATTGATGAAATGTAAAAATTGGAGACGTTTTTCACATCAATTGATTTAGATCTGAATTTATTCAAGTGAAAAAGTATAAGATCCGAATTTTTGCAGAAATGATTTAGCGAGATTTGAATCTGAAAACTGTAAGAAAAAAATGAGAGAGGAAAAAACGAGACAGAGAGAGAGAGAATAGCGGCGATTGTGTAGGGGTTTCGGTTGATAGAGAGGGAGAGGATGGATTTATAATGAGTGCGAGAGAGAAAGATGAGAAAATGAAGTGGGACCCATTTCATGTGTATTTGTGTTTTGGGGTGTGTGTGTTAGTAATTTTACCAACTCAGTCCTCACTGTTTTTCAGTTTTCTTTCGTTGACAGCAAAGGAATCACGGTGACGACACGTGTGAGATGCGACTATGCGGCACGCGACAGCCGTTTGTGTGTGGGTCCCATTATATGGTTTGGCTCGTGTGTGATCAACTTGCCTGCTCCGGGTGATACCGTATATAGGGATAGAGATTCATTGATTCGTTCCAGTCCTGGTAAATTAAATTTCTAAACTATAATAACCAATTAATGGCACAGAAAAAATTAAACTAACTTTATCCGAATTCTATTATCCAAAAACTACTTATCCGAATTCGTTAAATTTTCATTGCGTTTACTTTTTTGCGGTTAGTATTTTATTTCATAAATTACTTTTAAGTTAAAACTATATTTCCATTTATATATTCGCGATAATTATACATTTCAAGTTATTCATATATGTAACACGATTGTATATTTTATTTCAATTTCCTATTTTCTATTATTTTTAATGGTATCTTTATTTTATTTTATTCTATTATATATTAACTGTTCTAATTCAAAAATATTTATATTATTTAAAATAATTTAAATTGAGATTCAGTATATTTATAATATTTAAATGAAATTTATGTATATTGGTGGTGTTAAAATTGTTATACATTTATCTCTACTAAAAATTTATTATTTTATCATAATACTTCGTTTATCTAATAATATTTTGAAATTGATGGTATGATAAAAAAATATTTAAATAAAATAATGATTAAAAATTAAAAATATTTTTTTATCAAAGTTCTTTTTTAAAAGTCATAAGATAAAAATTATTTTTTAGTTCAATTTAAGAATAGAAAACTTTTCAAACAAATTGAAATAAATTTTATCTCCATGTTCAATGAAAGTGAAATAAAAAATAGTTTTTTTTAAAACAACTGATAAAGTATATATATATATAGCAACGACAAAAACTTAATAAATTTTATGTAAAGTCTGTATTATTGTAATATTTAACACGTGAAATACTTATTTTTAATATTATTATGTGAAAAAAATAGTTAAATAATTAATTCTTCTCGGTCATATATATCATGACTAGTTATTATTTAAAATGTGATTAGGTCTTTGACATATTTAATTATTTGTAGGTTTATCAAAACCAATCAAATTTTTAAAAGAATTAGCCACATTTGCAAACAAAATTAATTATTTTGTTTCTGACGTAGAGTTATTTATATTTGCATTATTTTTATTCACATGATAATAGTACTCAATAATTAAATAATGATAATATGTATTTTTATTTATTTATAAAGAGAATAAAAAACTTAAATTTTAAAATTATTTCAAAATTAATCAAATCGATCACATAACTAACTACATTTTAAAGAAAGGCTAACCAAAATATTTTTGTCTAAGCATATTATGGAGAATAACACCATTCGCAAACTTGATCATCCATTCGTAATAAATAAAAGGAAAAAAAAATTATGTAGAAAAAATAATTTTATTCATTACATCCAAAAGAAATTACAAACTTATCAATAAGAAAATAATTCACAATGAAACTACAGTAAATCATGTCTTAACTCAACTTTATAATGAAACTCTAATTCATCACGTAGGCTAATTCACAATGAAACTCTCATTCTTGCTGAATTGTTTTGAAAATAATTGCGCGAATAAATGGATTGGAGATTTTTTATTGTTCAATTTATTTGCCTTTTGCTTCTATTGAATTTTTGAAGCGGAATAAAAGTGGAACGGTGTTTTACATTCGTAGCAGCGTGTTTCGGTTGCTTCTGTGATCTCATGTCACTGTCATCCCTCCTCCTTTACAAATAGCGATGATGTCAGATAATGCCAGATATCCGCTACGCCAGAATGGAGAGAGAGTCGATCGTTGTTTACGTAATCGGAGCAATTGTGATATTCTTTGTCCTCATCCATTCACCAAACAACAATCGCCGCCACCACCGCCTCGAGCTCCACCGTGATGAAAACCAACAATCCAAAGTTAACCATTCACACTCATCTGAAGAGTTGGACCCCACAGATCAGTATATCTCCCTCCACGAATTAACTGAATGGAACTTCGAGCAAGTTCAAAGAGAAGTGTTGCATCAAAGTCAGAGAGAAATGAACATTCACGACAAGAACCAAGACGGTTATCTTTCCTTCTCCGAATACGGTCCTCCAACACCAGGTCCTCCTCTTTCAACTTTCTCTCTACTTTCTTTTTTTGTTTCAACTTTTTTTTTTTTTTTTTTTT
>JBBPBS010001102.1:4121666-4148759 GCA_037974835.1 Cicer judaicum
ATTTAAATTATTTTTAATTTACCTCACTACATGATTGCGTCAATCTTTAAAAAAATAAGACAATTTGATATTTTATTTTAAATGTAAGACAATTTGATATAAAATTTTAATAAAAAGATATTAATATAAAAAAATTTAAATATTTTTTATATACAATTTTTGTTTATATTACATAAATAAAAATTAAGATTAAGATTAATGTATATTTAGGATATATAATATGAGTTTGTTGTGCATTTTACTAAGTATTAAATCATTTAAAAATTATTAATTAAAATATTATTTTTCTGTAAAAAAAAATAAAAAATATCAAATTATTAGACAATCATATCGTTTTTTTTATAGTCTTTCTTTATTTTATCTATCTTTCTTTCATAAAGCAAACAATATTTAACTCAAATAGTGGGAAATTACAAACAAATTGCAATGGATATGTTTTTGAATAAGTTAGGTGTTAGATGTGTTTTATCAACCAAAATGGCTAAAAATAAAATATATGTTAATGATATATTTGTGATGATGTGAGTTTAAGGAGTTGTGACACGAAGTTTGTCATTTATGTGAGTCTTCTAATATGTTAAAATTATAATAAGACTATTATTATTATTATCATATATTACAGAGATTATGTTGACTTTTCTTTAAAAAT
Source organism: Cicer judaicum (assembly GCA_037974835.1). NCBI lineage: Eukaryota > Viridiplantae > Streptophyta > Magnoliopsida > Fabales > Fabaceae > Cicer > Cicer judaicum. The sequence goes on from JBBPBS010001102.1 coordinate 4,122,316, forward strand.
AACGAAGAGATTATATTGGCGGATTCGACAGTGGAGGAGATGCCCTCATCTTGAGATGTCCGCTTATTGACTTTTCTTTGTTTGCCTAATATTATTACTAATATGACCTCGATATTTAGTTAATATTATTACTTACAAATTTGTTATATTAGTAGTAAGTTAATCAGATTAGTTGTAATAATTAATTTGAAATCTATATATAAATAATACCTTCACACTTATTTTTTAAAATTTTATTGCTACTTATACTTAATATTAATATTAATATTTTATTTATTTATACTATATAGTAGTACTTGTTAGGAGCAACATATGCAAAAATCAACAGCAGAAAATATTGATAATTAATTAAAATGGAAATTTAAAACAAAACTTACCAAAATTTTGATGAATGAAAACCTGAGATATTTCCAGATTTCTTCAAAGCATATCTCCAACCAAGCACATTACTGCTACCATTACCATGCTTTTTTTCATGTTCATCAAATGCATCTGCATAAATTCCACTTTGGTGCCTCACATTTGTGGGGTCCACTTTGTAGAAAACAGGCAACACAATCTGTCCATCTTTCTCTCTACACTCAATAATCTTCACAAGTTCATCCAAACACCACTCTGAAGAAGCATAGTTTGGAGAGAATATGACTAAAGAAATCAAAGATGTTTCAATTGCTTCAAAAAGTGCTTGCCCTATTTCATCTCCTTGTTTAAGTTTCTCATCTATGAAGGCAACAATTTTCTTTTGATTAAATTCTTTAACTAAATGACCAAGAAAAACTTCACGGATATCTGGACCCCTAAAGCTAACAAAAACTTCGTACTTATGAATTTGAGGAACATTAGATTGAGATATTAATGGATAGGATTTTTTTGGGTCTAATGTTGTTGTTGTGTTGACCGTTTCACCCTTCACACTTGACATAAACAAAAGACAAACATAAAATAAACGTAGTACTATTTGTTTGGAGAACCTTGGAAAGAAGAACATGCCATTGGATTTGGATCCTTGATTCATTTGCATTTGGATCTTCCTTTGTCTCCACTCTTGAACTCTACATAAGATACCCACAAACAAAAGAAAATTAAAGAGACAAATAGAAATAAATTAAGATCAAATAAACTACAATACGTACCTTGATTACCTTAGCTTCAATGATTTTACCTATTTGATGATTAGTATGGAAGTCATCTATATATACATGACGATCAGGATTTAATTACTCTTTTTCTCTTTGACCAAAAATACTAAGCTTTTTTTTTCTTTTTTTTGGAAAGAAAATTTAACTACTTTCGTCGTGTGTCGTAAGAAATGAATTAAGTAGTAGAAATTGCTAGTGTAATTATAATATTCGTTCAGACGGTAATGGAGACTCATGTGTTGATTTTAACTACTACTCTTACTCTAGAGTATCAATTGGTCAAGCCATACAAAATACTCCTCCATTTCAACAACACATACAAAATTTGTCTTACATTTATTATTTATTGTCTAAATAATTTCATAATTCTTATTTCTAAGTATCTTAAAATATAAATACAACAAATATTTTAAATGCATCTATATATAAAATAAACACATTAGTTATATTATCAACATTTTTAATAAAAGTGAAATATATCATATGTGCTTATATTTAGGGGTGTTCCAAAAAACTAAAAACTGAATCAAAATGTCGAACCGAACCGAACTGAACTGTTTTCGAACTGATTTTTTAAAATTAGAACTGAACCGAACCAATTTTTTTTTCAAAAAAATTGAACCGAATTTTTTTTAGAAGTAATTAGGGGTAATTATATAAATTTTGACCTATATGAACAAAAAAAATTAAGTTAAACCAGTTCGGTTCGGTTCAAAATAATAAACCGGTGCACCACTTTTATAAACCGGTTCGGTTCGATTCTTTGAACTTAAAACCGATTCAGTTCGATTTTTTCAAACTGAAAACCAATTCGGTTCAATTTTTAAACAATTCTACTTCAAAACTGAACTTTGTCCACTCCTACTTATATTTATATTTAGGAATATAGGGTGCACAAAATTATTAACAGTTTTTCTAGAAGAGGTCTAGTCAACCCCGTTTATTATTTTATGTTTGTTAACAATGCCATTGAATTTCGAAAGAAGTTAATAGGAAATGATTTCAATTAAACCCCAAAATCTAACAAGATTATCGTTGAACATGATGTCAGTGGAAGATTTTATGCATCCAAGAATGGAGGTTATTTAGAAATATGATGATGCTCCACACCAAGCATATAGATTCTCCTCGTTCACATCTCTTCGGATTTTTTTTTTTGTTCCATTTTTCTGTCGTATATGAAAACCTTAAAAACGAAAAATATAATTATTTATCTAGTTTTTCTTTACGACCTTTTATCATATATTGATATTTTGTATAATCTATCTTTTAATTATCATGCAATAATTAATATCATATAGTTTAAAAATCATATTTAATGAAAAAGTTACAATATGTTTAAAAATAATCGTAAAATACTATCTCTAATTACGGTGTACGTCATGTTCTCTCTAATTAATACGAAAATGAGTAGTATAACTATTAAGTCTTACATGCAGAAAGGTTATGGAAGTTAGAGAGAAGAAAAAAAGCATCTCACGTTTGTTTTATTTCCCGATTAGTTTACATCACGTGTCTTATCAGCGTGTTGGCGTTGGGCTTGTTCTAGCCCAATTAATGGAAAATACTCCAAAATATTATAATCTCATATGAAAATGTGACTAGCTAATGGACAAAATAAGCAAGTTGGTGGAAAAATCCCCTCACCCCTAAAGCGCGTTTCTTTACCAAATGTTTTGGAAACTATTTTTTGGTAAAGAAAAAGATACATATGTATCCGATTAATTTGTCTCAATGAAACTCTAATGGTTTGATATATAATAATAAAAAAGACAGGTCTTGTATTCGCAGGTTTTGGTTTAAATTAAAAAAATTGCGCTTGGTCTAGTCTTTTGCACCATTGAGACACCCCTTAGCTCTCACACATGTATAGGTGGACATATTTAGTAAGTTTTGTCTAGAGTTATTCCAACAACTCATGTAGATGTTTTTCCGTTGTGACATAATAAATGAGTTTTTTTTTTTACTTTTTTTTATAATAAGAAGATGTATAAATTAAAGACATAATACTACTTTTACTAAATTATCATTATTAGATATTAATATATTATCAATGTTATAAATATATATAGTAAAATATATTACATTGAAAATAGTGAAATAATATTAATTGGAGGTACCATTAGAAAAAAGTGTATTAGCAATTCAAATGATTTTTTTTTTTTTACAAATTAGTTACTTAGTGAGGGATAAAAGGAGTACTAAATTTTTTACAAAAATTCAATTGTTGATTAGGGTGAATTGATAAGAACAAAAATAATGTTTTATTCAAAATTCATTTTGGTCTTTTATTTCTATAACATTATACAAATTGATCATTCTAATAAATGAGTGTTGAAATGACCGAGTCACCATTAACAATATTATGTTACTTCAATGACATGTTCAAAAATTATAAAAATCCCTAATTTAAATTAGGGTTCATATTATTTGCCATAAAATTCAATTTTTTTTCTTTTTATAGAGTAGTAGCACCAACAATTTCATTAAATTACAATAGAAGATAAGATACAGGGTCAACCCAATATATATTAAGGTTCGAGACAAGAAGGGAGGTTAGTGCAACTTGTATGGCCCTGTACAAGGAAAGGAAGTTCATGTGGCCCAGGTGTAAAAAAGGATGGTTGCGCAGCCTTGTGCAAAAAAAGGGAGGTCCACGAGGCCCTATGAAAGAGTGGAAGGTCTGCATGACTCATATTGAAAGACAATGGTACGAGCTTCCAAACAGGAATGCTTTGCACGAAAGGCAACAAGAGAAGTGGAAGTGGACATAGGAACACCTTTAACGACCATAATGGAAGTCTTGTTTCCCCCATCCTCAGAGATCCTCTTCTTTTTAATGGTGTAGTGTTCAACGGTAGTAAATAAAGTTATCCTACAAGATTCTACACAACAAAGAAAGCAAAAATAAGTTATTATTAAGGTAAAATTCAAAGTTAGGAAGAGTACCAAGAAGTACACACAAAAAAGGTAAACATACATACGAAGAAGTAAAGCAAATTCATCTTCTTTATGCCCTACATTTAGTAAATCAGTTGAACTAATGTTGCTCATTGTACTCAAGATGGCAATGTCGGTCAGTTCATCATCTGAAAGGGACAACTGGGAGATACTTATTTTGGAAATTGGGTTCTAGGTCTAAGTGTGAGGAAATAGCTCTCGACCGTCGTCATAGTAAAAAATATATGTGTAAGTCGATCGCAAGCTGACACAATAAAACCCATTCTTAAAGTGTTTATATGCTCGAATCAAAGTTCCAATGAGGTGATGGAAAGAGAAGTTGCTCACAAAAAGCCAAGTCATAGGTGTACATGTTTTGGTGGAACTGTGACGGAGTGATGTTAAAGATACGAAATAGCTCACAATGAAAGGATGAGAAAGGAAAAAATATTTTGAGCTTATCAAATAGTACAAATAAATTGAGCACCCTAAATTCTCATCAAGTGGCGATGCACACAACATCTCATCGGTACTGCACTAGAAGAGCTCAAAGCAATTTTTGCGAATCAAATGCTTGTAACAAAGTCAAAAAGACTTAAAAATAGTATGATTTGTGCCGACGTACATCCTCAACTACCCACTCAAAATTATCATGTGTGCGAGGAGCAGTGGGGATTGCATATGGACCAAATGAGTCATCATTCTTCATTGTAATCTCGATCTATCCTCTTAACAATCCTTGGAATAACACAACAACTTTAATAAAAAGGAAAGTGAAGCGAACGTATAATGGCCAAATATAGAAAGGAAAATAACACATATTAGAAGGTGGATTGTGCGATCATGTACATTATTGAAGTGATCTAGTAGACATGTACAATACAAAGAGAATCACATGACCACAAGTAGTATAAGGTGAACTGTGTGATTGTATGCAATAGGGAGAGGGGTGTGAAACCAAAGTTTATGCATGGCAAAATATGGAAGAACGACCAAAGTGTATACATGTGGATGCGCTGATTGACGACCAAGCCAAGGCACACGGATCGACAACCAAGCAAAGGAACGCATGAGTGGAATATTTGAAGATTTGTGGACTTGTCCATTTAATCAAGAATGGAAGAGATGAAGACTTGTGGACTTGCCACTTAATCGAGGCTGAAATATTTGAAACCCAATCAAACTTAAAGAGCATCAGACTTGTATGCAAATGCGAAACTAAGCCAAGAGACACTAGTGCACGACCAAGACTTGTGGACTTGTGCACTCAATCAAGATTGGAAGAGATGAAGACTTGTGGGCTTGTCAACTCAATTGAGACTGGAATAGATGATGATTTGTGGACTCAACCACTTAATCAAAACTGGAAACATTTGAAGACTTGAGGACTCGTCCATTCAATCAAGAATGGAAGAGATGAAAACTTGTGGACTTATCCACTTAATCAAGATTGTAAGATTTGAAGACTTATCCACTCAATTAGACTTGAAGAGCATCAGTCTTGTACACATATGTGTGGCCAAGCCATGTCCCGTTATTGCATCGCAAAGCTAAGGCTTTAGCTTTAGCTTTTTTATAGTTGGAAAACTTTTTGGCCTATAATTAAGTGCAAGGGATTGTATCTTCATTTTTTTCTAAAATTTGCATTGTATTTGTACAAGTGGTGCTTTAAAATTAGCAATGAAAACTATTGATTAAAATGTCTAATATATGGCAGCTAAAAATATATGGAGTAACATAACAACCAAGCAAACAAGATCCTAAAAATACCACACAATCTCATAATTTCATAATCATACATTATATCAAAAGAGAAGTACCTATAAAGGGTTGATGGTAACATTAAGTAAAGTAGGAAGTGCTCTACTTCCAACATACATATCTCCCTCCATACATGATTTCTCGTAACGAACTTCAAGTTTTGGGATTTCAATCCCCGCCTTATATTATATTGTATTACATTGTCATCACAATTGTAAATGCAATTAAATCAAAATTATTACTATCATAATAAATGCAATTGATATATCATATCATATAATAATATCAATTATCTCTTGTGGTATGTCTATCCGATCACTAATTATCTATTGGATAATAACCAACGACCAATAAGAATATGGTTTAACAGACCACATAAATAAACAAATAAACTTATGTTGTCTATCTCTAAGTTTCCAGAGAAATTCGTGATTGTCTTCTTCGACAATCTTAAGGATGGTCTCCATCAATTTTTTTTTGTCATGTAAACCAAATTTAGCAACATCAACTTCATTATGCACAACTTTTCCATTTTCACCAATGTTCTTCATTACACCTTTTCTTATGCGCTCAATAGTAGGCAAGCATTCAATGGCTGCCCAAGTGAGGTGGTACTCGTTATCCTCTGGTGTGTGTCGACCACTCCACTCGAACACATTTGACTTTGCATTCATGGTTGCCGTCCAAATATCCCTAAAACTAGTCAATGTCAAACTTTGACGACTACTCGTCGATATCACCATGTTATCCCTCGCCAATATTGAAGCCATGATATTGATCTCTCCAACTAAATAATATAATCTTCGCTGAATATAACTATATAATTAAGATCAACTTCTTATATATCATGTGGATACCTGACCAAGCCAAGTCATGTGAATGTACGACTATGTGTAGGCGCGTGGGTGGTAGATTTGAAAACTTGTGGACTAATCCACTCAATCAAAATTGGAAAAGTTGAAGACTTGTAGACCTGTCCACTCAATCAAACCAAAATAGTTGAAGACTTAAATGTGGATGCGCGACCAAGCTAAGGCACATGGGTGCACGACCCAACATCGACACTTGGGTTGAAGATTGGTGGACTCATCTCGTCCATTTAATCAGGCTCACAAATCTAAAAACACAAGACTATAAGCGATAAGGACCAGTGGACTCGTCCACTCAGTTATACTTGAAGATTTGACAACTTAAGACTAAGAAATTCGCTCGATCATACTTGAATGCTTAAAGATCCTGTAGTGGAAGACTTGTGGGATCCTCCACTTTGTGGCACTTGAAGATGCAAGAGTAGAATTCTTGTGGACTTTTTCACTCGGTAAAACTTGAAGATCCAATAACAGAAGACTTGTGGACTCATCCACTCAGTCACACTTGAAGATGTGAAGAGTACAAGAGCAGAAGACTCGTGGACTCCTCCACTCGGTCATACGTGATGTGAAGAATAAAAAAATGGAGGTTCGAGCAACAAGAAAAACACATACACCCTAAATGGCTTGGCGTTTTATGGATTGTGGGCTGGATGAAGTATCCATGACATATAAGACAAATACAACCCAACAAATAGAATGACGTGACATTCAACTCAAACAACTTAACTTTGTAAGGATGACGTGACTGTGCACCTGTATAGCTGACCAAGTGGAACGTATGTACATATAGTAGACCCTAAGACATGGTGGCAGGTCCATGCACCCAATGATATGATCCTATTTTTCACGAATTACTTTAAGGATCGTTATAGATTGAAAAACTTACCGATTGGATTCAAAATCACATTTTGTTGGAGAACGCGATAACCGAAACTATAAAACTCTAAATCGGACGATTCCAAAACAAGGTGCAAGATGACGTTCTGAAACGTAAGTTGGGTTGTTGATCCACCGAAAAATAGTATGTAGAACTCGAGATAAGATCGCATGTTACTAAACACGAAAATTGGTAAAATTTGTGTATTAGAGTTTGACATAAAAGAAACTCAAAATTATAATTCAAGAAACTAACCAAGAACATAATGACACCATAATCTAGGGATTGATAAGCCGAAAAGAATGCCACAAGGATTAACAACTTTGTTAAGTTCAAAATGAATTCTTTGAAGAACTCTAGAGAACAAAGCCTCAGAAAATAACAATATGTTCTAAAAAAATTCCTTTGCATAAGCTAGGGTTTTCCTTTTATAATAGCAATACCTTACAAGTTCTCTAAATTTAACCCAATTAAAGGTTTTACAATTAGACCCAAATGTTCTTACTAATACAACATACTACTTTGTCGCTTCCGATTTGTCCGTAAAAAAGGAGTCGCCACTATTTTTTTTTACTAAAGAAAAAATTGGATAAAGCCTAAAATGAAGAACTTGAATCAAAACTTTAGAGGGAGTCAATTACGAGTAGATAAAGTATTATTTATTTATTTAATTATTTATATTGCTCCAAAAAAATATAACCCAAAAAATAAAATATATTATTTACATTAATAAAAGAAAGAGAAAAGATTATCAAATAGTAGAAGAGTAAAATAAAGAAAAAATATATCTATTTTTTTAAAAAAAAATAACACTTTATCTATTAGAGGTTGCATCAATTTAAGAGATACATGGTTGCTATAAAAATTACAATCAACATTCAGATGGCAAATCATAAGACATAGAAAGCATCAAAATTTAATCGAAAAAAAAAACACCATATCAAATTCATGAACTATATTGTGTAAGAATGACTCGACGTAGAACTAACGGCGTTCGCCGTAACACTTAGACATGGCATCGGGGCAGGGCGAGGACGGATTTCGCCTCCTCCATACCCGCACCCGACTAATCGGGGAAACCCACACCCGCTCTCATTTCATAGCGGGTGTAAAAATTAAGCACCCATCTCCGCTCGCAACGGGTCTCGGGTTTCCCCGCCCGCACCCGCACCCACTCAAATATATAAAATTATAAATTTAAAAATCATATTTATTCTAATAAAATAATTATTATTAAATAATAATAAAATTAAAAATATTTTATATAAAGATAAAATTATAATTTTTAATATTTTAAAAAATATTAAATAAGTATTTGTATATAAAATTAAAAATTTACAATAACAATACTTGCAGGGCGGGTTCGGGTGCCAGAGCGGATTTTAATGTCAGGGAAAATTCGCATCCGCACCCGCACCCAAATAAAAAGGATTTTCCCTGCCCAAATCAAGCGAGTTTGGGTGGTACCTGCGGGTGCGGATTTTATTGCCATCCCTAGTAACAGTTCTCTATTTTTCTCTTATTTTTTTTTTAAATGGATGATTATAGAGAAGGTTGTGTAAGAATGATGCAACACAAAATCAATAGTAATTCAAGCACCTAAAACTAGTCGATATTTTCTAACATTTTCTCCCTTTTTTCTCTCTTGGTGAGTCTCATAACACTTTTATATTAATAAATTATGGTTAAATACTTTTTAGAAATAAATGTATGCCATTATGACTAATTAAGTTGTATCTTCAAGATTTATTTTCTTTTAAATTTTTTCCTCAAATTCCAAAAAATCATATTAAATAGCAATCATTACTCCAAAAAATCTCATATTTATTAATTCTATATTTAATTTCGTTTTATTTTTGTTACTAAATGAAAATGAAAAGTTTTGAATTAATTTGTTTATTATCATGTTATAATTATACTAAAAAAGTAGTAAATAAAAATAAAAAGCCAAACATATATCTCTTTTCATTAACAAGCGAATATCATACCAAAAATTAATAAAAATTATATATTAAACTAAAAAATAGAAAGTTAAGATAAAAGTTCAAAATACCCTTTTTATTAATATTAAGAAAAGTCGCACAAAATTAGGCATCGACATACTTTAATTAAAACTAATATTAAAATTTGGTAACACATAGATGCAACCTTCGTGCGTTAACTCTATCAATTTAGATTAAGCGATTTACTATCTTGGGGTTTAATTCTTCATGAGTCACATTTGCTTCAAATAAAATGACGATCAAGTTATTTAGAATATCAGTTGCTTTCGTTGACATTTCACTTATTATTAGAGTTTCAAGACCTTAAATATCCTCTATGTATTTTTCCTTAGTTATGTTTTTTATGTTCTCATCACCCAATCAACCCTAGAAGAGTTGGAACATTACTTATATTGAAAGTTGGACTAATGAGCCTAAATAATGAAGACCCATTTCTTAAGGAAGATCTACCTATAAAAGAGAAAGAGAAAACTAAGTTAAATTTTTTTGAGCATATTCATGAACAATACATTATTCTACTAGATAACACTTTGAACATATTCTTAAGAGTTTTTAGAGTTTTATAATATTGTATTTCTTATTTACATATATGAATATTATGCAATTTCTTTTTCTTATTAACACACTCTATATTTGCTATACAACTCTTTTAAATTTTTCACTCTTGAATAAACTTTATTAAAATCTGCCACTCAAACAAAACCTGAAGATTGTTGAAGGGTGCCCAAAGATTAGGGAAGATGATGCAAGTGTTTTAAATTAAATAAAGTAATAGGAATGAGATGTATATAAGCAAATATTGCATTGCGCTAATAAATGGTCTATTGTTTACTAATAGTTAATTTTTTTTTTTTTTTAAATTTTAACCATGACAAAGATATTTTTTTTGAAAAATACTCTACTCTATCTGTTCTACAATAAGTGCCTTGTTTGTAAAAAAAAATTATTTTAAAATAAATAATATTTTTAATTTTCAATACATATTTTTTAATTGAATCATTTAATTAATACTATTGTATTATTTTTAATGTAAGATATTCTATTATATCTTTGTCATATTTATAATGCATCAAACGTTAAAAATAATAATTTTATAAAAGTAGTATTATTTCTCTCATATATATATATATATTTTAATATATGTAAAATAATTAAATAATTTATTTATTGCGAGACAAAGAAGAGAGTAAGTTAACAATTCTCTTCAAAGGTTCGCGTCTCTAGATGTTATGTTTATGTATTTATGTGGAGATAATTGTAATTTTATAAGGGAGTGGTGTTAGTGTAGATAGCAGAAAAGGGGGTGAGGTAGCATCTACAACGCAAAAATGTAAGAATATATATATGGCCGAACGAGAAAGCCATATTAAATCTGAGCCCAAAAATTAGTTCAATCTCCTAAGACCTACGCTCTCTCTCTCTCTCTGTGAGCATTTGCGACATCGTGTGTGACTGTATTTTCCGGTAAGCTTACTTCTTTTTCTTCATTTATCTGAAAAGTATTATGCTTCAGCTTCGTTAATAATTATCCTCTTGTGTTAATTACAGGCAAAGTAAAAAGTTAGTGAAAATGGGTATCATTGAAAAGATCAAAGAAATTGAAGCCGAGATGGCTCGGACTCAGAAAAACAAAGCCACTGGTAATTATTGGGATTTTTTATGTATTTTTTTTTTCAGTACATATATTGGATTGTAAATTTTAATTACTTGGAGTTTAAAAAAATGAGATTTTTATTATTGGGTGTTTGTTATTTATCCCACTTTTTAAATTAGCTTATTTAATTGATCAATGGGATGATAAGTGCATTTTGAATTTGTTTACTATGTAGAGTATCATCTTGGGCAGCTCAAGGCAAAGATAGCAAAGTTAAGGACACAGTTGTTGGAGCCTCCAAAAGTATGGGCAAAAAAATAATATTATTTTCTCCTTCTCGAAACTTTAGTTACTGTTTATGGCATTTATTTTTTAAAGTTCGACATTTTGGGCTCACCTTTACAGTATATGCATTAGCAAGAATGATTTCATGCAATTTAGTATTAGATGTTTTATGATTTACAATGACTACCAACATTATGTTTGTCTGAGTGGAATTAGATTTGGATTCCTTAAGCAAGGTCTCACAAAGCGTGGTTAGGAGGGGAGACCACTAAATGTGGCAAGTTAGGTTGTACGATAGAGATTAGTTATTGTCAAATTCGGTGAATACTTCGCACATTGTTACAAAAATTAGTTTCACATTGACTCGGGCCCTAAACTTTTATTGTTTTAGCTGTACTATTCTTAGGCTCCTGACGAATGTTTATCCTGTCACATTGCTTCATTAATCGTTAATGATATAGCTTACATATATATAAGTATATAATAATAACAAATGCCTATAGGAACCATTGGTGGATTTCCTCTGTTTGTGGCCTTAGTTATCCCAGTTATAGTTTTTATTTTTAGGAGCAATGGATTTGTTTAGAATTCTCATCTCAGTTTATGTCTACTCATTTGAAGGTATAGTAGGATGGAGAAATAAAATTTGGAGGGTAATGTTTGTTTTTGTGATGTGTATAGAAAGGGTGTGTTGTCAGATTCTTCAATGAAAAAACCCATTTCCCTTGTTTTTTTCGGTGATTCAACTGTTGTATTGGCTTTTATCTTTGTGGGTAGCACATCAAATATTTAGTTGATTTCTCTTACTAATATACACTGCATTTGTGAAATGCTGTTACTTTTTGTTTATCCTCCAAACAGTTTTTTGTTTGTCCTTGTTTTTTCAATTTACTTTTGGAGAATTTGTTAACCTTGTATTTGTAATCCCTGTATTTGTCCTAATAAATTCTCCTCCTGCCACAATCAATAATTATTATTGAAGTTCAGGAATTCGTGTAGTGAATCTTCGCTTTTCTGTTTTGGTTCAACATGCCTAGGTTTCTCAATTATTTGTCTGCCACAACTTGCTGTCCTTCTGTACACATTTTGATACAGTGCCCCATCTTGTTCTCAAATTATTATGTAATAGGGTTCAAGTGGAGGTGGAGACGGATTTGAAGTTACAAAATTTGGTCATGGACGCGTTGCACTTATTGGGTTTCCAAGGTCCGCCTTCCAACATAGTTATCTTCCCAATTTATGTATTTTATTTACTACTTATATTTAAATTAGTTAAAATCGTATTGGCCTTCATTTCCTCAAATGTTTGTATGTGTTATGTAATGTATGAACGCAACTGTCTACACATGCCTAGTTTTTTAATAAAAAATGTAGCGCTTCTCATGTTTTGCCTTTTCATTCGCCAGTGTGGGGAAGTCAACTCTTTTGACATTATTAACTGGCACTCATTCAGAAGCCGCATCTTATGAGTTCACAACTCTTACCTGCATTCCCGGGATCATACACTATAATGATACTAAAATTCAGTTGCTTGATCTTCCTGGAATTATCGAGGGTGCTTCTGAAGGCAAGGGGCGTGGTAGACAGGTAAAACTAAAATTCCTTGTTTATATCATTCCAGTAACCGCTTGTATGGTATTTTTTGCATCTAAAAATTGATATTCAACTTGCAAACAATGTTGTTATATTTCTTTATATACATCCAAGGTGAGTACTCATTATATTATGATTCTTGGTTCTTTAACTTATTGCCGTGGGAAACTTGACTGTATTAACAGTGAAAGGATTTTTGTTTGGTGAATGTTTTCTCAGGTTATTGCTGTTGCTAAATCTTCGGATATTGTATTGATGGTTCTTGATGCCTCCAAAGTAAGTGCAATTTGGCATTTTCCAAAGTAGTATATTGTTGTTAGTATTGCTAGGTAGATGATAAAATGATACTTTGGCTGTTGCAGTAAATTACTGTTGCAGTAAAATTAATACATATTCTAGGATAGTGTTGACTCATTAAACACTATCATTAAAGACACTCATCAAACAGGCCTTGGAATGCATCTGGTTGCTTTTTCATTGTGCAATATTGTGTGTTGTCATGTTATTTTTTCTTTGTAAATATAAAAATTATAAATTGCTTTGATAACTCTTCTATTCAAGTATATAAGAGTACCATATTACCGGGTAATGTTTTTAACTTCTTACTCCACTTGGTAAACAATGAACGTAAGTTCAATATATATATTTTTTTCTCTTTCTTTCCGTTCCTTTAATCATTTGTATTTATTAGGTAATTAGGTAATCCCAAGTCCTGAAAAATAGTATTAAAGAGTGATACTACTCACCTTATAAATTAGTTTAATAAATTGTAAGGATGACTTAGGTTGAGTATAAAAACCTAATATGGTATCAGAGCTTATCGATTCGGGTGACCCACCATATTATCTATGCACCAAACTCAATAGTGCTTGTCGTGAGGTGTACTGAGTAAAACTCAAGTCCTGAAAACTAGTTTAAAAAGAATGACAGCCATCACTTTACCACTCTATTTTGTAGGGTTGAGTTAGACCCAACTCAAATTTTAAGAGTATTGTTTCAGGCGTACCACCATGCAATGAACGTGTTGTTATACCACAATTCTCATGTATCTTCTCTTCTTTTGGTGATCTTTTTCCTAAATCCATGTTGCTTGTGGAATTGCTTGACATTGTGTTTTGGATAGACGACTTTTGGTATTGAATTTTAAATTGTTAAACTTTCAATTTTCTAGCCATGACTTTTTTTCTTTATGTGTTCAGAGTGAGGGTCATAGGCAAATATTGACTAAGGAGCTTGAAGCTGTAGGTTTGCGGTTGAACAAGAGACCACCTCAGGTAAGTTAGTGCATGAAGGGATATTTTTGGATACATGACACGAAACCTAGATATTATATGTGGGTTCTAGTTGGATTATATATTGTTTCTCACTAATTCGGAGCTTTATATTTCTTTGCAGATATATTTTAAAAAGAAAAAGACGGGGGGCATTTCGTTCAACAGCACTATGCCTTTAACTCATGTGGATGAGAAGCTTTGCTATCAGATTCTACACGAGTACAAAATTCACAATGCGGAGGTATATAGCAAATTTTAAAGTGATAGCAGTTGTAATTCAGTTCTAGGGACCTGTAATTAGGGGATATTATAATTATGCAGTTCTAGATACAAATGTTAAATTTGCATTTTTTACTATCGGCCCAGTATGTTTAAGCATGGCCAGTTGGTTGATATAAGTATGATATGTTTTCCTTTAGGCTACCTCTGATAAAACCTTGAGATGTTTCACAACTGTGATATCATTTGGCAAGTGATCATTTAATCAGTTGCTTTGTGATAAAACCTTGAGATGTTACATAACTATGATATCACTTAATATGTTTTGCTTAACAACAATTATTATTATTATATTTAAGGAAAAAAAACATAAGTTGCTTTGCTTCCTGAAAATAATCAATGAATTCCTTAGTTTTGATTTCTCTATGTCCTGCATTTTATTTACATATTCTTCAATCATGTCTTACTTTAACTGAACTTTAGTTTTGATTTCATTTAGCCCCCTTTTATCATCTATATATAACTATTTAATTTAATGAATCTGTATTGCGAGTTAAATATCTGGCATCACTTGTTCCTTTTCATCAATATCTTTCAAAGTAAACATAAAGTTTCATACCAATCAATATCAGACTGACCCTTATTTTCTGTATTGTAGAATGTTGACCTATCTAAGCTAGTCATGACATAATTGGCTTTTTCTGGTGATAGAACCATTCCATCTTTATAAATTACTTAATTTTTCTTATTAAATTTACCAATGTATAATTAAGTTAAATTATTTATTCTGTTCTAAATTACCCACCTATATAACAAGGGAGCCAGCTGACAACTTCAATTTTCAGATCCTTTTCCGTGAGGATGCGACAGTGGATGATTTCATCGATGTCATTGAAGGAAATCGTAAATACATGAAGTGTGTATATGTCTACAACAAGATAGATGTTATCGGTATTGATGATGTGGACAGATTATCCCGTCAACCTAATTCTGTTGTCATTAGCTGCAATTTGAAGGTAGGCACATATTTTTCAGTGTCAACAGAAGAGTATGAGATACAATAAAGTTTTACCGATTATTTTTTAAGATATTCTGGAAATTATAGTGCATGAAGTAATTGTTTTATATGTCGGTAACACTCGTTTTCTATTTTTTATGTATATAGCTGAACTTAGACAGACTACTTGCAAGGATGTGGGATGAGATGGGTCTGGTTAGAGTTTATACAAAACCACAAGGCCAGCAACCTGATTTCAGTGATCCAGTGGTTCTTTCAGCTGTATGTTGCATCATGATTATTCTTATTTTGAACACAAGTGCTCCTTATTCTATCTACTATGACTTTAATTTTGATACGCTCTCGGTGTAAAATGATATTTTATATTTTATACTGTCAATAAATCACAACCAATCATGAGTGATTTTAGAATTACTTATGATTAAAGTCAAAGATTTATAATGTTCTTACATTTATTAATTATTGACAGTGCAAAAACATTATACTTACGGTGTATATAAATTAAATCCTTAAACTACTTTGAAAACCTTTGGTTGCTTTTTGTTATAATCTTCTTATCCATCATTTAGATATATCAATTTCTTTGGCAAATTGTTTTAGGATAGAGGTGGCTGCAGTGTAGAAGACTTCTGCAACCACATACATAGAAGTTTGGTGAAGGATGTGAAGTATGTTCTGGTCTGGGGTATAAGTGCCAGGCACTATCCACAACATTGCGGTCTTAGTCACGTTCTTCGTGACGAGGATGTCGTCCAGATTGTTAAGAAAAAGGTTTCAAATCTAGCTTTCATCTTTTTTTTTGTTGTCTAACTGATTGGTGCATCATGGTTAAAATTCTATGTCCTTTATTTGTTGCTTGCTGAACACATGTATATTTGTGATGATGATTGATGAGAGATTGAATATGTATGTCCTTCAGGAAACTGACGAGGGAGGAAGGGGTCGATTCAAGTCACATTCTGACGCTCCTGCTCGGATATCAGACAGACAGAAGAAGGCCCCACTGAAACAGTAATTATATATCAAACTGCCAATGATTTTGTTGAATTGGCATGTGGAAAATGAGTGGAGGTTGGTGATATATTCAGAAGCAAAACTTGTGTTTTTTGGGTTCCTCTTCCATCATAGGATTGAATGTTCCTCCTTTGCACTTAAAAAAGTTGAGCACCTATATTTTCATCACCCATGTGTTGTAATTTTGTTCACCCTTTCAACAATAGTTTTTCTTAATCTGTGAAGTCTGCACAATGACTTGAGAAATAGAAAGTAAAGGAAGCGTGACTTGGAAAAAAACAACTGATCATTATTTGTGATTGCCTTTCTCCGTATCCAGCTTTGAAGTAGTCCTACCCTTAGGCCTTAATCTCCTGAAGTGTGCTTTAGACCTTACTATTTCTAAAAATATTAAGCTCAATCACATTTACAGATGCTGTCACATAGCTGCGATTATGTCTTAAAAAAAACCTAAAACTGAATCAAATTGTTAAATCAAACCATGCTGAAAAGAAGCAACTTGTGATAAAAAAGTACATGAAGTGAATTTGATTTGATTTGATTTATTGTCTTGTATTCTTGATATCAGTTAATAATAGCAATTTGGTACAGTTTGGTTAGAAAAGGATTGTTCAATATTTTGTAAAGGTGGTTGCAGTTTAGTTCAATAAAACACAGAATCAGACACCGAAACTTTATTACCAGTTCGGTTTGGAACGAATTATTAACAATTCAATTCAGTTTTACCTAACTATTGTAATAATCGGTTTTATCTTCTGAATTAAATAGACTATGGAAGGTATTAGTTGCAACCTCTTTTAGTTCTATCTTACCTTGAAATTGCAACAACAGTTTGTTTTTGTATGTGTAATCACATAGTCTTTGTCCCAATTTTTGAGTCTGCAGAACGCTCGCTTCAATGCTTCAATTGTGTGCCTTTTTTTATGTTTAGGCATTTGTCCATGCCTGTCTCTGTTTTGTTGGCCAAGTTATTTGTTTCTGCTTTTTTGTGATTTATGGTTTTGTAGTTGCCTTCTTGCTTCTTCCTTCTCTACTGGTTTTATTTGTCTTCTTGGTATTCACAATTCACAAAGTTTTGGTTTGGTTTAGCAACTAATTTCTGGTTGCTAGTTGTTGAATCAAAATTATGTTTTGTTCATGCGGTTCAATTTGACAGCTTTTGCTTTTGATTTTGGTTTGTTTATTACTGTTAAAAAAGTGATTCTAGTTTTTTCTTATTATTTTTTCTTTCTTTCATCTAAAATCCCACAACTTCAATACATCTATATGATACAAACACATAACTTAAAGATCTGCTGATACAATTTTGCCAAAAAATATTAATAAATGAGAAGCCCCAAAAGAAAAAAAAAATGGGGGATGTGAACTCCACTTTTCTCTAACTAGATTCGTTGATCTAATTAAATTTTGAAACATGTTCTTCATACATTATATTTCTACACCCCGTTTACCTTTTTTTTAAATCAAGAATGAGTGGAAAGACATCACAATAATAATAAAAATTATTTCAACTAAATTGACACTTCAAACACTAACAAGACTTGCCGAGGCAACAACCAATTCCACTCAAAAATCGTGAAGAAAAAACTCAATTCTAAAAAATCTTTTGAAATGAAATGGGAATTTAAATTGTACCAAACAAAACCATGAATTGAGGCCACTCTTGTGAACAATCTTAGAATTTTTAAAAGTTGAAACAACCAAAATCAAATGAGACTCATGTCAAAGATTACATCAGCCTTTACTATTGACTATTTGAATAGCTAAAATCGCACCATATAGACATTTATTATTATCAAAGTTGGGTCTATTCTACAAAATCAAATAGTCCTGAAAACATTGACCACTACTGCTATGAAATATCACTTATTTTAAAAACATTAATTTACCAAAAAGACATTTATTGTGGTAGAGAGGGAACAGTAAATAATCATGGATGCTATATTATTCATTCAACTGCTAAAAATAATAAAAATCAAAACTAGGAAAAATACTAGCTAGGACTGACACGTACAAAAACAGGTATAGACCAAGACTTATTTAATGAGTGAAACTATACATCAATTAAAAAAATATTGTTTAAACTAAACGTCCTTTTCTCTCTTAAGCTCTTTTTATTTTTTTAACTCTCTTTAATTAAAGCTCTTTATCCTACAAAAATGTTTAAGTGGATGGATCCTAGGCTTCAAGCAATAATAAAGACTTAACTAAGAATATCATATCCCCAACATACAAAGTCAATTATTACAACTTTTCATGCACAAGCCACCTTCCATTATTTTATCCTGTTTATATTTATCATCAATAGCCAATTAAATTGTTCATGTTGTGATGACTCTCAAAATTTGTAATTTAAAGTGAGAAAGTTCAATATTCGTTGAGAAATGTTCGATTAAATATCTCCCTCCTCTTAAATAAATAGAGTAATATTTCCCTCGTTTATTTTTTTTTTAAATATAGGTGATATTAAAAAATTCTAAATATATTTCATTTGATTTATTTTTCATTAAAAAATCTGCGCTTTCCAACACATTGTTGATGCTTCTCAAGACACATTTTTGTCAAAACATGTTTACCTTATTTCCAATGGATTTGCATTGAAAATCTCTCAGAATTCTAAAGGTATGTTTGGATTTGAAACAAATCACAACAAAAACTATGAGACAATGTCTCTAAGTGTATGTTTGGATTTTGAATGAAATCACACCAAAACCACAAGACAATGTAGAAGCTGAAAATGTCAGTTCGCTTGGACCACACATCTTGTTATTTTGAATGTGCATCCAAACACGCACTAAAACAAATTGTCTATCATAAATCATATCTAATTACTGACAACTTATTACTTTTGCTATAGATCATCCCAAGCAAATATTATAATGAAGAAAAATATATCAAAATACATTAATTAACATTAGAATGATAAAAGACAAACATATAGTCTCCCAGGATTTTAATATAGCAGTAAGTGTTGGTTAAAGACTACAATGATAACATTTATTAGAAAGCAAGTGGTAGTTATTGGATCTCAATAAGAAAACAAAACCAAAAGGAATGAAACAATAACTCACCAACTGATCAAATAGTTAGAGAAACTAAAATAATTCAGACTCGAGTGATTAATGAGATTCAGTTAAAAAGGAATAGTTCGGGAGTACCTGAGTTCGAACCCTAACTGAAACAATTATTAGTCATACATTACTTACCTCTTATCAAATTCTGGATTACCAGAGCCGTTTTTCTTAAGAACTAGAGGGTTAAGACCAAAAAAAAAAAATATATTAGCAAGATCTAAGAAGTTCAATATTGGAAATTTGATTAACTGGGCCATTAACATGATTCATTTCATGATGCTAACAGTGTAACAGGAAATCACAACTGTGAAGTCCTTAAATTGATGCTACAGTAATTAGATTATCAACTAAATCTCTGTGCCTTCTAAACATAAAAAACCAATATTGAAAAAACTTGACACAGAAGAAACCTTGGAGAAGTTACATTATATATAGTCTCACCAGAAAAATTCATTCCAGCATCAGAAGAAACTTCTTTACATCACTGCCTCATACAAAACCTCAAAATTCAACCTGTTAACTTGATCTAATTCTCTTCTGATTGACTTTTCCATCAGACTTGAGAGTTCCGCTCGAGTCTCCTTCAGATGAAGCTTCCCGCGACTTGGTAAAAGAACTCGAAAGATCGGCATAAAGATCAACCACCCTTCTGATATTGCTATTCAGCTCTCGAATCAAACCGACATTCCTACTCAGATTATCAGGCATCCTAGACTCATGATTTTGGTTTATCTCGTTGATTAAAAGCCTATTTTGATTCAAAATATCTTGTGCTTGCAACAAACTCTTCTGAAAAACTTGTAAAAGTCTGCTATCTACTTGACTAGTATCACCTAATTCTCCAAATATATCACCTTCCATTTCAATTACACTTTTTAGAATTCAATCACCAAATACTCCTGCAAAAAAAATAAAATAGTCATAACAAACAATAAAATAAAACATCATCAATAAGAAAAAGAAACCAAGACACAAAAGTTTTATGACTGATGAAAATTTTCTCAAACAAAAAAAGAAGAAAAAAACTAACTGAATAGGATGCTTGATCTATCTGATTATTGCAGAAAAGAAAAAGCAAAATCAAAAAGTTGAAACATGATTTTTGGATCAACACACACACTTTTACCCTATTCCTTCCTCTATCTTCCAAGCAAAGGGGTAATAAGGGTTTGCATAAGATTCCAAAATCTAATAAAAAAGACATCAACAACTAGAAATAATTTTTGATTTTTCTCTCACTGACTAAAGCAATAAGACCCTTTTCAACAAGAAAGAACCTTTTTTTTTTTCCTTTTACTGTTACCAATGAAATCAAGATGAAAAAAAATCAGTTACACACAAAAACACAAACACCAATAGTGGGAATCCAAAAAGCTAGAAAAAGTCTTCACTTCCAATAAAAATAAGACAAACCCATTTACAAGTGAGGTCAAAAAATGATACTTTTTTAATTTTATTGTCCCCCCCCAAAAAAAACATAGGTTCAATTTTGCAATTGAAATTGAAATTAAAGACAATTGAATGATGAAATAGACAAACCCAGAAAACAGAATTGAATGATTGTTACCTTACCTTAAACAAAGTGAAGTATCCAAGAAGTGGGGTAGTTGATGTTGGAAGAAAAAAAAGAGATTTTTATTGGAATTGAGATGGAAAAAAAGAGATTTTTATGGAGAAAAAATCTTGAGAGAAAAGAATAAGGAAGAAGGCCCTGAAATCATGGAGAAAAAAACAAGAGAAAGAAATGAAAGTACATATATGATAGTTGTGAAAAGTGAAAACCTCGTTTATATCACACAGGCAGGTTATATGTAGATGTGGGCACAACATAGAACAGAACAGAACAGACAGGTTCTTTCATTCTCTACTATTGCAAATTGTCTATATTGAATTTGAAGACTAACATTAGCACCATTTATGTCATTTTACATGTCTTGCTGTGATTTGTTGTTGTTGTTTTTTAATGTCTTTGTCTTTGTGTTGTGAGATTTCTAGGAGAAAACTAAATGATAAGATCTTGTCCGTTGGATTGCATCTTATGGGTTTCAATGATTTAAACCTTTTTGGACTTTTTTTTATAATAAAAATGTAGGGTGAAAGATGGTTTTTATTCTAAAGTAAGAAAGACTTGTGGGTTTATTGAGTATAATTTACGTTTGCTATGTTTCAATAACATTAGGAGTATTTATTTCTTTCATGCCAACAAATATATACAAATATATGTCTTAGTTGATCAATTCAACATATAAAATATATCTTTTTTATCGATTAATCTCAATAAAATTTAAAAACTTTTAAAAAAATTTGAAAATTTAGAAACTTCTAACACCAACGACAATTGAATATGTAATTTGTAAATCTGATTCATCTTTTTACCATCAAATCAAATTATTGAGTTCAAACTTTCTTTCATGTATATTCGTTTAATTTTTAAAAAAGTATATCAAAATTTGGGGTAGTAGTTTGTTACATCCTATGCGACCTTCTACACATATATATTATTTTTATATTTTTATATTAATTGATAAAATAAATAAAAAATAATTAATAATAATATAAAATTAATTAAATATAAATATTGAATAGAGTTGTTAGTAATAGAATAATATTTTAGATTATGATCAGGTAATCAATATAATTCGTAAATGTTGTATATTTTGCTTCTAATGTCTTTTTTTTATATAATGTAAGTAAATGTATCTTTATGTTTTTTTCTCTAAAAAAAATAAAATTCATGGACCAAAGAAAAAAAATGTGAAAATACTAAAATCTTTAAATTTGCTACAAACTTTATGTACTAATTTATATTTCGAAAAATAAAATTGACTCCGATACGAGTGAGTTACTAATAAATTTGTCAAAGAATAGTAAATTTATTTTATCAATTAAAATATTATCTAAATATTACTGACAACTCTATTCAATCTCTATAATTTTTTATTTTTGTATTAATTTTAATTAATTTACATTATTATTAATTAATATTTTAATTATTTTTTATTTTTTAAATTTATTTTATCAATTAATACCAAAAAAATGAAAAATATGTGTATAGAGGGTCGCATCTCCAAGACTAACTATTACCTCTAATTTTTTTTATTCACATGGTCACATACAACCTAGTGAAAATCTAAAAAAATATGATATTTTGATATATTTTTTAAAATGGAGTAATTTGGATTTTTTTATTAATCCCGAATTTGGAGATTTATTTTTATTTTAAAAAAAGTGTTTTTGTTTTAAATTTTAAAAATAAATAAGAGGGACAGGAGCAAAAATCACTTCAAAGTTGTATTGTTCTATTGTTAGGGATTTGGAGATGATTGAAGAGGGTCAATATAACTTAATTATTGTTTTAAATCTTTCTCTCTTCTTGAACCAGACACAAAATCATTAAAAATATATCACATCTCATCTTTAGAATCAAACATATTTCTATTTCCCCTTCACTCTACTCCGTTGAACTAAATAGAATTTAAATTTGCATTAGAACAATGAAGTGATCTTAGAAAATATGAGATATTTGTTTATATTTAAGACCAAAAAATTATAATAATTTTGGTTTATAATAGGTTAGACTAATTGATTATAACATACTTTACAAGACACTTCCATCAAACCAGACTTTTATTATATAAGTCAAGACAAAATATTTTTAAAAGTTTATTTAGCTAAAAGTTTCAAAGTATTAAATTATATTATGTTTTTTGTTATTATTACTATTACAATTATTATTATTATTATTATTATTATTATTATTATTATTATTATTATTATTATTATTATTGGCTTAAATGCACTATTAGTCTTCTTATTTTACACAATAAACTTGTAGTTCCTTTATTTCTAAAATTGGGATTTTGGTCTCCTATTTTTATTACAATTTGTAGAGTTTTGTTGGTTCCTTTTATTTTCCATGATGGGCATACTCATTAATTATGTGAAAGTAATGTTACACAACTGAATTGATGAATAGAATCATATACAATGTTCCTCTTTTTTCTCCATAATCTTCATTTATGTTGTAATTGTTGAGACAAAATCTCAAATCAAGTGTTTTGAAGATAAACAAACAAGTTAATTAATCTTTAATCACGATTTTAATTATGTTGCTATTTAACTTGTATTTTTTAGTGGATTATTCAAATATAGGTGATCAAGTACACTCATATAACAATCAGTTATCACACCTTAATATAAATCAAGGTAAATCATGTCCTAATTGAATTAGAAATTGATAACAAGATCATTCTGATAATCAATAATATTTTTGATTTATAACAAGATCATTCTGGTTTTTAACAAGATCATTATGGTTAGTTTGTTTTAAGGACAAGAGTAAAATGAATCATTCCCTACAATTCAAACCTTAAGATAAATGAATATCAAAACTACTCAGAACTATACTCAAGCTCAAAAGTCTAATTAAAGGTCCAAAGAAGCAAAACAGAATCAAGATCAATCTCCAGATTGATGAACTATGAACTAGTACTGTTAGGACAACAAGGATGAAAAGGACCATGTTACTACACCTTTATAGAAAGCCCAACATGTGTGTAAGGCAAAGAACTAACACTTGCAGCTGCCAAATCCTTCAGCCACATTTTTCATCCAACACAAAATCAATAACGTTTTGGTTACAAAGGATAACGTTCTAAATTAAATATTGTGCATGACTATTAAAATCACTCTAATAATGTGTTTGTTTTCAGGTTCAGTAACAACTATAATGAGCCCTCTCAAGTCTTCTCTGTGCCTATAAAAGAAACATCAAGATGAAAACAACAACAAGAGTTTTTAGTGTAATCAATTCATTACTAAAATAATCATACTCGAGCAAATAAAACTCTTCAATCAAGTAAAAGCTTCAGTTCTCTTATACTATATTCAAGAATCTCTTTATTGAGTTATTGCTGATAATTATTCTCAAACAAGTGTTGAGTAGATTCTGATCCTACAATCTTCTATCATGATTTTATTTGAAACTCAAGTTTATTTCTTAAGATAGTTTTAGTGTATTGTAAAAATCCTTTATGTGTTTAAAATGTGACTTGTAAAAATCATTTTTATAAAGATAACTGTAAAAAAAAAATTCAAAGTTGAAAGGTGAATATTGTAATTGAACAACAAAAATTGTGTGAAAGCAAGAACGTTCTTGTTTGAAGCACATTAGTGAAAAAACTCACAAATTGTGAGGAGACTCGATGTATCCCTCTTTGGATGAACCATGATACAACATTGAATTAATGTTTTAAAAAGAGATCACAATTCAAAACTAACTTCCTTGTAATTGATATTGTTACTTTAGTAACTAACAAATGTGTTCATGAAGCTTTGTCGAATAAAAAATAATAAAATAAATATTGATTAACAACATTGATTTAATTTCATTCAATTCAGTGGTGTCACATCTCTCTAGAGGGGACCAACAAAATCCTTAAGTTGTAGAACAAGGGACCGAAATCATATTTTAGTAACAAGAAGATTAAAAGTTTATGTTGAGCAAAATATGATAACCAAAATTTCATTTAAGCCATAATATTAAGTTTCATTATGCGTTAAATAATAAATTTGTTAATATTTTTTTGTAATGTATACATGTTAACCTACATCAATATTTGACACATTTAAATGCATATTATAAAATAGAATTAAATAGATGTTACCTCCACCACATTCTATCTAATTTCCATGCATCTTTGCTCCTATTACATTTCTCTATGACATTTTTACATGTTCCACCTTTCTTCTTTTTACTCTAGAGCATAAAATATTTTTTATGTGAAAATATTGTAAATTAGATAAAATATCTTATAAGATCCCTTAACTTAATTTTAAATAGTAATTTAGTATTTTTTTTCTTTTTAATTTTGGTTATTTGTTTAATTTTAAGTAACGATTTGATCATTTATATCTTAAAAATGTCAAAAATATTTTTTTTTTTTTACAGAAACTCAAAAAATTCATCATCATCTTGAAAAAAAATTCAAAAAACTCATAACTTAAATATTCAAATAAACTTACATTTTCATCCCCAACATCATCAAATTCATCAAATAAAAAACTCACTTTAAAATTTGATCCCTAAATCACAAAGACAATATCTTCTTTTTCTTTCTATCATTCTCCAAATCAAATCACTAACTTAAATCTTAAAATGCGAGTTCTTTATTTGATGGGTTTGATGTTGGTGTTGTTGTTGAAGATGAAAATATAAGTTTATTTGAATATTTGAGTTATAAATTGATGAAAATATGGATTTTCTTGAAGTTGATTACTAACTTTCTAAGTTTTATTTGAAGAAGATGATGAACTTTTTGAATTTATGGAAAAAAAAAAGATAATATTGTTAACATTTTAAGACATAAATGATCAAATTGTTACTTAAAATTAAATAAAAGATCAAATCAAAAAATAAATAAATGACGAAATTATTATCTAAAATCAAATTAAGGGATTGCAATAAGTATTTTGTCTATGATTATTTTCATCCACTTCATTATAAATAATTAATAATATTACATATTATTATTTTCTTTTTATATTTTCAGTACTGATTAAATCTTCATGTTTTTCTTAATTAATAATGGTTTGGATCTTTATTTTATATTTTTCTTTTGTAAAAACTATTGTAATGTTTTCTTGCCCCAATAAATAATATTTCTAGATCAGTCACCATTAATATGTCAATTTATTTGTCTATTTATCAAAGCCTACATGGTTGGAGGCGTAAACTTTATAACAAAAATAGTTAAATAGACATGGTTTTTTTTTTTTTTTT
>JBBPBS010001102.1:4149124-4167694 GCA_037974835.1 Cicer judaicum
ATTAACGAAATTAAGTATTTTGTTCAACGAAAAAAAAATATACGTAAAGCAGGATATGAGAGTAGTAAGGTTATAAATAGAAAAAAATATAAAAAGTTGTAAGTTCACACACTATTTGAAATAGTATGCCAGAATAAGTTATAAACTTATGGTGAAAAAAATTTATTTACCCAAACATATCTATTTTAATAAGTTATAAGATAGTTTATTAGTTTAAACTAATAAAAAAAATTTGTTTATCAAACACATCTATTTTAATACAACAAACTGATAAACTAATTTAGTAAATTATAAGATGTTTTATTGGCGTTAACAAAAAGTGCATTTGACACTTTGTTAGATTTTGAAAAAGTATAAACCATCTCACTTAAATACTCTAAAGCAAAACTTTTATTGTAATGATAAATAACGAACTTACACTTTAATAATTTTTTATCGATACTCAAATTTATTTTAAATTAGAAAGGTAATTGATAAAATTAATTATATTTTAAGGCTACAAAACTGTAGTTTTTTTTTTTACAGAAAAAATCGTATCTTATTTAAAGTCTGTTTAGTGGTCCTGTAAAAAAGGACCGTTCAGTGGTTCAAAGTTTATGGTGTCCAAAATTAATTTTAAAAATAACTTGTTTTTTTTAGTAAAGTGAGATTAATTTAGTTTTTCACTTAATTTGACTGCTCCAATCACTGCTTACCACTACTTTGGCTACCATTCAACCACCACTTTGACACCCTTTGAGTCTGAAAAGATATCAAAATGCCATATGTGTATCATGTTTTGTAGTTTGTTACTAGGAAAGCGCAATTCTTTCAGATATTTATGTTTTGCATTTACCACGTGATGCCGTTGACCGAATCAGATTCTATAATCACGTTTCCTTCCCTGAGCCATTCTTTTTCTAAAGACAGGTCTACCGCAAACACAATCGCTAAGAATTCTGCTATGTTTGAGTCTTTTACTATAAGTTGAAAACAATGTATATGTATTAAGGTATTTATAGTCTCTCTTAACAAGTACACAACTACTTCTTCTATATGATAAGCCCAAATAAAGTATATATATGATGTTCCAAATACATCACTATAATTCATTGAATTTAATCATATATATACTTAAAAGATGGAGACCTTAAGATTATTTTAAGACAATAAAAAGAATTATATATATGGTACAAGATCATTATATAAATTGTTGTTTATAGTCTACCAACCAAAACTACCGCATAACCTATTATATTCATATGGAAATGATACAATTATTATAGTATTTGAATTCATACCTACCTCCAAATCTTACATTTAAGTTCTAAATATGAAGCTTGAACCCACCAATCAAATTTCTTGGTTTGTGACCGTTGTTCGCAAGAGGGTGCACACTCTCATCCACGTGCAATTTAACAAAAGAAATACTAATAAGGTAAAGCCGCCTGATATAAGTGATAAGGTCGTTCCATATACATACGCTGCTCAGGTCTTGTACTACCAAAATGAATTTCAAAGACAACAATAATTATAATAAGCATGAAGATGATGACATTTTTCAATGAATGTGTTTTTTTGTGGAACTAGTGGTAATGTTGCTGACTTGTCATACCGTTACCTGAGAATAAGACGGCATACAAGTAACCTTTGCTCAGACAAAATATTCCAACAAATGAAATAAATAAATTAATAAATAAAATAATTAAAATTTGCATACAAACACGTTGTAAGTATTGTAAATATTCTATTTCCTTTCTTCTCCTGTGGAAGTGAAACACTTCCTATTATGTCATAATAAAATTTTGAGAGAAACAATTTGCTACAACATTGTTGTCACGTATGTACAAAGTCAGTTGACAGCAAACTGCCTCCTTAGATCCCTAAAATCATGCACTTTGTTTCCTTTCATTTTGATACAAAACTGAGTATTTTTTTATCCCCACCCACCTTGTCCTCATTATCTATCACTTCCATATAAATATGGACTGTGGCAAATGTCTGCAGTCTTTCCCCCAACACACCCCAGCAGCTGTGTCCACAAAAATGATTAGAACCAACAAGCATAAATGTCGGTTAATCCACATTGCATGCTCCTTCACCTTTTCCATGTTTGTTTGGGTTCATGCAGCTTCCCCGAAAGCCCACCCAGCCGAGAGCTTTTAGCAGCAGGAGATAGATCACTGAATGACAATCAAATAGCTCATGAAGGCCCCCACTCTCACAGGTCTTGATGCACAAGAAGAATCTGCAGATAAACAATGGCTATACATCTCTCTTTGCCATGGTTCCAGTTGAACCCTGCCTCTTTATGCCATGCTGCCAGGCATCTCTGGATTTATCACCCAGATGATCAAAATCATCTAAGGAGTTCTCAGTTAAATACCTTGATGGACGATGGTTCCCATTTCTGAAGCTTACTGAAGTGCCATTCATCCTCTCATCATCTTCAGACGGTGCTCCCACCCTGGATTCCATATGCATCTCCATTGATCTATTATATCTTGGTCCACCTGGTCTCATGCCCCTCATATTCAAGGGTGCCTTGCCAGGCAATGGTGTGTAAACAGGTCCCTTGGTCACCAAAAATTCCTTGGGAAGAGAATCCATGTCCATGTAGCAATTTCGTGATCTTGCATCTGCAATCAATGCTGCCCAATCTTCGGATTGTATCAGAGCATTTGCGTTTCCCATCACCTGTCAATGATAACAAACAATTAATACCAAACAAAAAGTGTGCCTTAGTAAGTTTAGTAAAAAAATAGACCTAAAAGATATTAGAGAGAGATCCAGTTCAATACCCAAAGGGCCCTTCTTGCACGCGTAAGGGCAACATTCATTCGACGTATGTCAGCAACAAAACCAACCCCATGGCTTGATGCACGCACACAAGACATTATGATCACATCACGCTCTTGACCTTGGAAAGCATCTACTGTGTTGATATATAAATCCTTCCCTTCTTCTGAACTTAAGACTTCCTCGAACTCACGTTGGAGGCATTTCAACTGCAGCTTGTAAGGAGTAATTATGCCAACGGTAATCTTTCCCAGACCTAATGATTTCATTGTTTTCTGAATATGCTCGTACAATCGGAGACAAAATTGTGCTTCGTGTATGTTTTGGTAAGAGACCGATCCACCTCTGTGAGATTCCCGTCCATGTCTGATATCATAGAATATATAAGGTCTAAGTAAAGGGTCTTTGTAGTATGCTTCATCAGGCAATTTAACCACACTTTCACTGTCAGTAAGGCGCCCCTGATAAAAATACCTAGAAGGAAAATCCCGTATTTGGGGATGCATTCTATACTGCACAGACAACAACATTGTCGGGCATCCTGCTTGTTGGAACCTTTCAAAAAGACTCCTGCTGTACATCAATGTTCCTGCAGCCTTGCTTATAACTGTAGCAGGGAGCTGCTGAGGATCTCCAACAAGAACACATCGTGCTGCTCCAAGAGAAAGTGGAGGAAGAACTCCCACCTCACTCGCTTGGGCTGCCTCATCAATGACCACCATATCAAATCCATGGGAAAGACGAGAAAACAACTTGCGACCACTGCTAGAAACTGTAGTGAAAACTATTTCGGCTTCATTGGCAAAACTGGCCTCCAAATTAGCACGGGCCTCTTCCAAATTGAAACCACTACCAGGTCGAAACCTGCCTTCCAAAAGAGCAAGGCGAGACATCTCAACCAAAACCTTATCCCTGCCTTCAACTACAGATGCAAGGTTCTGTAGCAAAACATCTCGATTCTGATCTCGGGCCATGAGAAGGTCAGGGTCAACACCAACAGATCCTTGGGAACGTACAGCAGCAGCAGTAGCATTTAGTTCTCTATGAAGACAATGCAACTGTTGAGTATACTGTGCTTCTCGATTCCTTAATTGTTGCATCCATCCCGCAACTTCCTCCCGAGTCTTGACCAGAAGCTGTTCAGTTCTCCGCTCAACAGAAACTGCTTGGGCAGCACGCGTCTGAGAATCAACCCCAACCCGAGCTACATCAGGTCGATATACTTTCATCTCTCCATCAATAAATCCACGATCAAGAACACGGGAAAGAAGCTCATCCGTGGCAGCATTAGAAGGAGCACAGACTAACATTCTAGGCTTTGGGACCAGTTTAGGCAAAGTTCTTAAGAGATTTTGGTCCATGTTTTGAAGAACTTCGTCAATAGATCCTGTGGGGGCATGATCTGAATTGAGCTCATTAGCTTGCTTGTAGCTTTCAGGAGCTACATGCTTAAGCAAAGAGGTATAGTAGTGTTGATACTGCACAAGATGAATGACATTCAACATTCCCCATACTGTATGTGTTTTTCCTGTGCCTGGAGGTCCTTGAACAAGAGTAAAAGGCCAAGGATCTTGCTTCTTTGTCGCCACGCTACTTGTACCGGCAGCTGTATGCATAGCTGCCCACTGGATAGCTGCTAACTGGGGTTCGTTGAAGGTCCTGCGCAGATACTCCACAAAGTTTGGCGTGAAGCATTCAGGCATTGCCGGGGTATGCAGCTCATATTTTGGGAAGTGTTCAGGACTAGGCTGAAGAATGGCATTTTGCATCTGTAAAGTGAGAAATTTGTCAGAATTGCAAAACCATGACACACTGCTAGATATCAGAATATTTCCATCATATACCTGAACATTTAAGCGACGAAATGCATGTAGAGCAATATATTCCCTCTGTGTGGTGGCAAGAGAACCGAGCACTGTGAGATACCAGATGCTTCCAATTTGTAGTTTCCTTACGATGTGGTCATCATCAGCTCTGGAGAAAAGAACAAACTAATCTGAGTATAACCATGGAACCAGGAAAGTACATATCAACACAGCAATTGAAAGGAATCTTTAATGGGAAAATTCGAAGTACTTGCCTGCTAGGATCATAAGAATCCCCTACATAGTAATGGAGTATTGCACCAGGAGGATCGCGAGTATCAATAGGTATGTGTCGCCTAACTGTACCCACCACACGTCCGGTGATTTCAGATTCCCCACTATCGTGAGGTAAAGATGGATTGTTTGGTTTGGATCTGACTGCTTGATACAAAGAAATTATCAATATAGTTAAACTAACGAAAAAACATAACCAAATGGATATGTACTAGATTATTGACAACAAACCTGATCCAGGCCTAGGGGACGAAAGAATTGCAACATCACCCTCCTTAAATGACCATTTGAACTCATGTGCTGGAAGTACTTTCACATCATACCAACCTAAGAGAAGTGCAAATGAAACCCACAAATTAACAACAAAAAGAGGGATAACTGACCGATATATCACCAAACTGTGGGATCATGTTTGTTGAACCTTGCAGGGAAATAGCAAGAAACACGGTCCTAAAAGTATGGCTGAGTACCCAAAAATACATACAAAATAGAAAATTAAACTCCGTGATGTTGGGAGAATATAGTTTCCAGCAATATCATACAGATAGAGAATTTAATTCGTTTACTTATTTGGAAGGGAGAATTTAAATTAATGTTAAGAACTAGCATTCCACTACATAGTTAAACTGTTAAACAACAGTAATAAAATGTTAATCAAACACGAAACAAGTAAAAGGTGCAAGAGTACCTCTTTCTCTCGACTCATTTGCCTTCACTCGCACCATAATATGAGTATCCCTTGATACTGTTTCTGTTGATTCTTCCCAGGTGCTATAAAGTTGAGCACGGCATTCCTCAAAAAGCAAAGGCTCAAATACTCGAACATACTCTTCCACTGATTCAAACTGTCCAGGAACGCACTGTAAATCGGTCTCCCCTGAACCACAGGATCTCCAATCAGTTACCAATAAGAATAATATTACATAAATAACAATTAAACTTTCAAAGAACTAAAGGATGCAGCCCAACTGACTCAGCTATTTAGAGTGACAAATAACCAAATAAGTAACCATCAACTAATATAAAAGCTACAAAAGCATTTTAGCTCACACAAGTCAGTATATAACATAAAGCTTTAACCAACAAATATTAGGAGAAGCTATCTGAAACAGTGATTAATGCATATTAAAATTCTACAAATGGATTATTTTCACCATGCAATCACATAAACAGCCTCACTCTCTTCTCCCCTGCATATAACCATATATTCTATATTCTACAATTGAAGTGACCCCCACCCCTTGAGGATAAATCTTCAAATTTAACCTACCTTGCATATTCATGCAAAAAGACAGGGCATCTTAACTTATCACTTCACATATCTGAGAAATATCTTCCAGAGATGTTATCACTGATAGATAGAAAGCACAGATAGAATGTCAAACTATTTATCTAAACAACAAACAAATATCATGATGTCCTATCATAGACTGTGTTAATAGATAAATAGCTTCAATTCGGACAATTCTTTAATAGTTTGACCTTTAGTTTTCGTTGGTCTGCTTATCTAGCTAAGTTTAGGAATACACTCCATTTGGTCTACCCTCCTTACCAATGCTGCTACAAGTCTAATCCACCACACACAAAAAGGAGGGTTGTGTTAGGTAGTCAACAGCCAAACTACCAAGAGATTTGAATATCCACGAAATGGTCTTCCATTGAATAATCATGTATTTAAATTGACGAGTAACACTTTCTGATGAAGAATATACAGCAAGTGTCTAAAGTGACTGTGAAGTATGTATTTTGCATAACTTTGAACTTGGTCTTTAAAAACTAACATTACTGTGAAATCATCTATAACATCTTTTTAAGAATCTCAAAACTATGGCATACAAAATTGATATGACATAAATAGGTAGCATTCAAAACATGCATTCATAAAAGCAAAATCTTAGAAAACAAATAATCCCACGTTATTGAATAAATTCAGCAATTAGCATAGAGAACACGGAAAATAGGACATATAACATTTATATACTGAATTGAAGTGAAGCACCAAGTTGCCCTTCCACCTGTTATCTTTTGTTCTTTCTCGAGAAACAAGAAAACTGGAGAACCATAACACAAAGAGCCATATGATGGTGACTGGATTACATAAAGAATTCATGTAAACCAGTGAAAGCTATCAAATCAATATCAAACTTCATTCCAAAAACAACTGAGTCATCACCTTTGCATGTCTCTCCAGTGTTATGACTCTCACAGTGTGATAACTGGAGGAAGGGAGCAACAAGATGAGAAATCAGAAACAACTCAAGTGCAAAGAACAAAAATTTGAAATAACGAGTATCAATGACAGTATACATTTGTACTAATGGTAATAATACGAAAACTTAATACCTGGGTGATGCCAAAACTTTTCACTGGTCACCTCCCGTATGAGGCGTTCAACAGAAGAGTCCTGGGACTGGAAACTAACAGGAGTTTGCTTCTTGATAGAATGAGGTTTCTTTTTTAGCAGCTTGACATCATTGGAGCTTTGACCACTCAGACCCAACTTCCTATTAGAACCAAATGCATTCTTCTGCTGCCTCAAATCTGTCTGTTGTTTCCATGATCCTTGTCTTGGTATGGGTGGTAAACTGGCCTCAATAGGAGGTTCTGTCTCGTTGTTTATCCTCCTAGACCTACCAAATGGTCCGGAATTATCACCATTACAATCAGGTTTAGCTTCATGTGTTTCAATTTGACTTACGCCTTCACTAAAAGAAGAGTCAGCTTGATTCGGATCCTTGGCTATTCCAACACGTTCAACTTGTGCAGGAACAGTACGAACTTCCTTCACAGTACGACTTATAACTGATGATGCGAAAGTCTGTCTTCTAGGGGTTGAGGTTTTAATAGGACCTGCTTGCTTGACATCTTCCAAGTTAAGAAACATGGTCTGTCTACTACGTTTCTTTCCCAACATTTCCTCTTTGCGTTGGTCAATCTTCCTCTTTCCAGGAATAGTTGCAGGCCTAAGTGCATGACTTGCTTCAATACCTTTCACTTCTTTTTGCTTGGGAGCTAAATTGGGTTCCTCCTGTGCATCAACAGAAGCTTCACTTTTTATATTGCTTTCTGAATTTGGGATACCATTGTTTTTTTGTTCACTACAATCTGATTCTAGACCTATAGAAGGACGGCTATTCTTTTCATCGTTTATACTATTAGAATTAGAACTCTTGACATTGTTAGACTTACTGTCAGAAACCACTGCAGCACATCCATCCACCATTTGAGATGCTGCTTTGTCTTCTGGAGCTTGACTTTGTTGTGGCAGATTATTACCTCCATTTTGAACAGCAAAACCCTCGTCATCAGACCATTCCCCTTCTTCCCTTTCTGTAGATTGAGCATTTGCTGAGCCAGATATCCGAGATTCCATAACTTTCACATTCTCATCTTTACTGGACTTAAAGGAAGCCTTTGCACCCTGATCTCCTGCTTTCTTCGGCTCACCATCCACGCCAGGGACACATGCAGATTTAGGACGAATAAAAGGTTGAAATCCCGAGACAGTTGAGGCATGTGAAAATGCATGATTATTCATGATTCCTTGAGCAGCAGTAGAAGCTACAAATAAGTCAGGAGCATGGGAATTTGTTGATGGTTGGGTCTTTCGAGGCTGGAAGAAGAAAACACCATCTCTCTCATCATTATCCTCTGTGGGTGGCTCATTGAGATCAAATAACGGTCTTCCTCGGGAACCCATCTTATATGCATAAGGATGCAGACTAAATTCTGAATAAACCGTTGAACAGGTGTGTAGCTTGTATTGTTTTTAAGAGACAATATACATGACATGCCCACAATGAGGAAAGGCAGTGGATCTGGAAGTCAAGCACAATAGAATAAAAGGTTCTTATAAATTGTTTCAGCATAGGGCACATACAAATTATATTGCCTCAATGTATAAGACAAATAAGCAGTTAAATATGAATTTGCGGTTCAAATCAAAAGCACACATATTCTTTTATGAAACAGATGACAACTATTTTATCTTACCCTAAAGGTGTGAACCCAAACAAACAATTACAAGAACAAAAAGAATAAAATCCACGGCATACCAATCATCACCGGTAACGATGAATAGATGGCATGTTTTATGTTTAGACATACATGCAGTTCTTCACATCATGAACAATTAGTGATCCAGATTAATCATATGAAAGCATAAAAACACAATACACAATAGAATAAATACCAAGGAAACCCTTGATAGCAAAACAAAACCTAACAGCTTGATAACACTACAAATACTAAGAACGCCTAAAGCTAAACTTCAAGCAACCGTTCAATGCTGATTAGAACCAATCTCATCCTTCTCTCACCAACACCACCAAATAAAACAAACCCCCATCAACAAATCAGAGAACAAATAACAGAAACCAATTCCACCAAGCCCAATAAGACACACATTCACATTCACATTCACATCCCAACCACAAAACAGTTCTCAACTTTCATCATTCAAGATCAAAAATATCATTAAATTTCCCACAAACCCCAAAACAAAACACTAAACTAAACAACAAACATTAAAACTACACCTCAGTGAACACAACAAACAAATATCTAGGGTTCCAACTTCCAACAATCAAACAGGTCACACTACCCTTTTCATCAAGATTCAAAATTCACGTAACCAAGACATATTCTTATAGATCTTATCCTCACAAACACCATAAAAAATAGAGATCAAATCACTTGTTCATTCAACCTAATAAAAAATTAATTAACAAATCTAATTAGTCAAACCTATTCCCTCATTCAGTATCGTTCAATTCATCACCATTATCCAAGCTTAATCGATTCTATTATCCAAAGTTCTCAGATTTCCATCACTTAAAATTACCAACCCCAAAAAATTGAGGGATAAAAAATAATCGAAAATTATAATTAAAATTAGTCTTGGAGAGAGAATTTACCTCTTCTCACTTCGCAAAGAAAGGGAACAATTAACAATAGAGAAAAAGAAGAGGGTTCGCTCTAAAGGTACAAGTTGAAGAGAGATTATTGAGAGAGAAATAAGAGAGAGAAAGAGAATGCGATTTTGATGAGGGAAAGAGAGGGTGTGGTGATGGGTTTATATAGGAAAATATCGATCTCATCTTGCCGGTCGGAGATTTAACCGGCCACCGTTAAGTGATTTCCGTCCAAGGGTAATATAGGTATTTTAAATCATTATTTAATGCTAGGGTATAGTCGTAAAGTTTCGGTGTCTGTAGGGTTAGTTTCGGAAGTTAAATTGTTTTTTTAAGGAAGTAAGTATAATATTTATTGTAGGAAACCGGAGTGAGTTTCAAAAGCGAAGGCAGTTGGATAGCACGCAATTTGTGGCGCGTGAAATGTTGTTTAGTCCGTTGATTTTGGATCAAATATTTTTGACTAAATTGATTGGATCAGTTAAGTACTCATTGTTTTTTTGAATCAGTTAAGTGCTCATTCTGGTCATTTCAACAACAAAAAATACGTAATATTTGTGTTTGGCAAATTATTTTTCTTATCAAATATTAGGTTAAGATTTTAAGATAGGGTTGATATTATGTAGAATAAATTTATATTTTGTTTCTCCTTGATATTTAATTTTTTTTAAAATTTTTTATTTTTGTATCAAATATTTTGTTTGTTTGAAAAAATAAGATATAATAAGTATTTTATTAAATTAATTTATATTTGATTAAATTTGATTAATACACTTTTTTTTATTAAAGTGTGAATGAATACATGAAAGGTTTAACCAATTGATTCAATTCAAGTAGTTAAAGACGGATTTAAATTAATAAAACTTCATTTCAGTTCGGAATAAATGGTCAAATAAAAAAAATAAAATTGTATTAATTATTACTGCATAGTTTCTATATAAAAAATATATATAATTAAATTTTATTTTCTTTTGTATCCACACAAAATCAAAAAATATATTAAATAATTTTTTTATTAAATAAGTTAAAAACAAATTGGTCTGTATTTGGCTGAATTTGATTAATACATTTTTTTATATTACAGTGTGAGTGAAAATCAGATAATCATATAATTCAAAAAAGTTTAATTTATATTTATTATTGATAAAAATTTGTATATATATATATATATATATTTATTGATATTTGTGAAAATATTTTAAAAACATAATACAAAGAAACATTACTAACTATCTAACTAGATGCAATATAAAAAATATTTTACATTAGTGCGTAGAAATCAACCTAATATACAATAATTGTTCAAAATAAAAAATAAAACCATATTTATATTAGTAAACATGACCATGATTTATACTACTGTACATAGTTCTCCAATTATCTTTAATACAATTAAGAAAGGAAATAGCTATTTTTTCGAGCAAATTGAGAAAAAGGAAATATTATCAGAGATCTCTCAATAACAACATCCAGAAAATTTTATTTTATTCAAATGTGAATGTATTGATGAACTTTCTATATTATGAAATTCCTTTTTAAAAATAAATAATTAAAAAGAAAAATAACAGCTAAAATTAATTCCTTAAAAAAAACAAATTTAATAGTTTTTATTAAAAAATTATGGCTAAAAAATATAAATAATATTTTATTAGTGATGAAATAAAAGGTAATTTGATATATTTTTTGTATCTTTATGTAATAATCATGTGTTATTTATAAGACTCTCCAGTGTAGTTTTTGCACTTTTTCGTTTTTGTTTTTTTAATTATTTCTTTTCTGTTTTTGTTTCCTTTTGGATTAGCTTTATGTACCTCAAATTCTTATTTTTTTACTTTATTTTAATATATTATATTTTTATAAATTTATTTAAATATAGTGTTAGTTTATAAAAAACTATGCATGACATTATTTTATGCAATACAGAGAATTATCATGGTTTTGGTAAAAATAATAATTTATAAATTTTTCTACAGAAATACCTTATACTACTATAAAGATGTTTTTTTTATAAATAGTAACAAAATATGTTTCTTGGTCTAATATTCAATTTTTTATATGCTTTTTGGTATAATGTTTTGTTATTCTCTAATAACACAAAAATAATATTTCATTTACAGTTACTCATTTACAGTTACTCATTCACATATTTAGCTATCACTGTGGAAATAATAAATATGTGTTATATTATTTGTTATGGACCGGACTTATATTTGATCCACTTCAAATCAGATCCAAGCCCAATATTTTTTATTTGTTGGCTATATAAGTCCATTCCTAAAACTACTCAACATACATCTTAAATTCTATCATCCACCTTAAAAAAAAAAAATATATATATATATATATATATATGTCGAGCGTTTGTTTGAAGCTACAGACACTATTCTGGCCACACACTTGTTTTTTACTATTATGTCATTACTGGTGTGAATATGAGTTCTGAATGAAATATTACTCATTAGACATTTAAAAATAAACATAAAAAGTACATTCAAAGGTTTATTACTCTATCTTTAATTATAGATTTTCTTAAGTGTACATTTGTAATTAAATTTAAATGGTTTCAATCCTCACTAATGTAATTGATAGAAGACAAATGTAAATATATTATAGAAGTGTTCGATTAGTCTTAAGGTCTTTCGTACATTGGATTATTGCGTTATTTCTTTATCCTAAAATGAATATGAGGTATGACAACTAAGCGAGGTAGCGGAGAATTTTGTCATCCCACTCCTAATATCGAGGATGGATTTTCCCCACTCTTCCTCTGTAATACATATAATATAATGGAGATTTGTTAACTCCGTGAGTAACTAAGTGATGAGTTACTTCACTTAATAATTCAATATAAAATGACTAACTTCAACAATTCAACTGTTGATTTTTAACATAATATATTAATGATAAAGACGTCAAATTTTATATAAATTTGAAATTCGTAAATATGTAATATAGACATTAATATTTACTTGTATTTAAAAAAATCTTATTCATTTATTTACAATTAATTAATAAAGTATCAATATATATATATATAATGCGATAAATTAATCGTAGATATTTACCTAATTCAATTCGTCAATATTAAAACTCAATATTTGTCATAATCATGCTCGAACTTTAATACAACAAAACTTAGTTGTTTTTATAGTTTTTTTTTATAAATAAATCCTGTATTATTTTTTATTTAAAAATATATCACTAGAAAAACTTGATTTTTTTAATAAGTATTGTGTTATGTTTTATTTAAAAATATCTCATTAATTGTAACATTTATTTTAGGCCTCTAAAATATTGGCCCGACGCTGCTCAAATGCATACTACTAGGTCTTAGATTTTGTTTGAGACTTCATGTTAATTAACTATATACCAAATGGAAACCCAATCTTGACTGATAACATTCTCCATGTGTTTAAAGTTGGGTTGAGGTATTAATCTCTAAAATTTGCAGAAGAGTTTTTATGCTTCTTGTTTTATTTTTTATAATGCTCTACTTCACTTATTTCTCTTAATTTCATAATAATAAAATAAAACTCTATAATCAAACACTCATTAGTCAAATCGTACAACTGTAACACTGAAAAAGTGTTTTTTATAATTATTCATTTAAATGTTGATTAGATGAATATGAGTTTTGGTCACAACCCTACCATTACCTATATCGGTTAAAAGTGCAATACTAAGTTATGAAAAAGATCATTAGTCATGAACTACAAGAATTTGGAAACAAAAATAGTACTAATAAATTTAAAATAAAATAACAAAAAAAACCAAACAAGAACTAATTAACTGTCGGTGAAAAAAAATGTGGTGTCCATTTTTTGTAAAAGACAATTGTACCCCTCATTGGCACAGAGGACTCTGGGAATAATTGAATGCTTAAAAGCAATCAATTCAAGTTGCCTACGATTGTGCAAATGATTTTAAGATTTTCACCTAAGAATGTAGACAGAACATTATTCGTTAGGTTCTTTGCTATTTTTGTTATAGTTTTGGGCACGAATTTTTCCTATGTTGATGGATCACGATACCATACATGAAATAACTCCACGTCATCATGGAATAAAAACTTTGACCATTCCTTGATCTTAAGATGTGCCACGTTACATGATTAATTATTTTTCCCTAAGAACTATGTTACTTAAGAGTTCGATGTAATTAAGAGGTTTAATTAATAATTAACCTTATTGGCCAAGTTAGAAAATTTTGATAGTAACCGAGTGCTCGAATCACGTTTGGTCAAAATAGTGATTTGAGTGAAAATTTAGAAAACTACACTCATTTAAAATTTAAACAGAAAATTGTCCAAAAAAAAAAAAACGTTAGCATATGAAAATGAAATACGGTTTTTATCGAACCGGAAAAGTCATCAAATTTTTATTTTATAACTTTGTTATTTTATTAAATTGACTATTTTACATTTTTTTTAGTTTAATATGACAGTACTTATTGAGGCTTAAAATAAATACAGTATTGATAAAAAAAAAATAGTGACTCTTTTAATACTAACAATAATATTTTATTATGAATTTATTTAAATTTTATATTTTTTTTGTTTTATGAGATACCAAATATTTTAATTAAATATAGTAACAATTCTATTTTTTATTTAGTTATAATTGTGATATATTTTACTTATTATACTATTTAAATATGATATTTTTATAGACTTAAATATATATATATATGAAAAATTAATTAATTTTCAGAGGCCTATAGCCCTAACTCTAATCTTAGATCACCCTTAAATGAACATATTATATGATACTAATTTTGGTTTGTGACTTTTTACATATTTGAAAGTTTAATAATGTCTTTTAACAAAGTTAGAGAGTTCAATATTATATACTACGTTTAATATATTATAATATAATTTAATTCATAATTTTACTTTTTATATTGAAGTTAAATCGTGCTTATTAATGTGTGCTCATGTAAATATCGAATAATATAGATGGCAATAAAATTTTTGAAGTAAAATTACTATATATCCATTAACACCAATGACTCTTTGTTGATAACCCTTTGTGTTTTTGGTACAACTAACCTTTTGTTTGTTAATAATATATATAACAACACCACAAGCAGGTTAATTTTCTTTTAAGCGACTTTTCGGGGCAAATATCATATTGTTCTTTAATCTTTCAATAAAAAGCAATATCAATAAAGATTATATCAACTGAACTCGTAGAAATATAATTGTGAAATAAAACAATGGCTACATTGTGAATGAAATACACTAAATTAAGAATACTAAAAAGTAAAATGACAAAAACCTACAAACTAACACAACAATATACTTTTACCACCAAAAGTTAAAATTATACAAAAAGCATTCCTCTTAGATCTGAGCCACCACTATCCACTAACTGAGAGACATTCACATGTGTCTATTTAAGCACATAATTTGTCAACCAAATGCCTTATAACTTTTTAGGTGTTACCTTGTTATAAGATAAGAGTCCTTCAAATTGAAAAACATGGTTTGAGGCATATCCCAATAGAGCACTTTAAATTTTCAACCAAGCCAAAATACCCAATCAAACACAACCAAATAACTTACATTAAAAGATAAATGTTAAAGTGATTCATCGACATATATCACCCACCACACATAGAAGTTTTATTAACAAATAAGATACGATTTAACAAATTATCTTTCGTGTGAGTCTACGATTAAAAAAATTTCAAATAAAAATAGAAATTTTCATATAAATAGATAATTTTAGACACAAAATTAATGTATCAAGTATCAAATATTAACATAAGGACTGTTATTCAAAAGTTTGTATGTTACATCGTTCATAACTGAATTTATTTTTTTTGAGGTAAAATAACTGGATTTGAATTTGAGGCAACTAGTTAAACTAAAATACATCTACCCAACTTATCCAGTTGTTATTGGTGGATTGGCCCACTTACAACATTACACTATGTACGGTACAAAATTTATCATGATGGTTCGTCCTATTAGCTACCAATACTCAATAGAAACTATTTGGATTTGTTTATCTGCATGACTCATATCAAATTACTCATTTTACTCTTTGGACTTTGTCTCATAAGACATATAGTAAGGATTCTAACTTTTAAGGAGCTATATAAAGAGATCAATGATGCTACCTGTAGCGCTAAATTTCTCTATCCCTAATTTATTACTAACCACTTAAATTTTGTATATAAAAAAGTTACATCTTAAGCTTTGTGCTACACGGTTTGAAAATTGAAAGAATTAAAACATCATAAATTTGAAAATGGATTTCCAAATATCAAAATATCACACAGTAAAGTAAACAGTCAATCAAAAATATTTTAGGCAAAAATGGAATAACTAATATTTTAAGTTTTTTTATTATTCAATTTATTACAAGATCCTATTTTTATAGACGAAAATAATACCATTTTATAAAATAAATAAAAAGTACAATTTCATTGTCTGTGATTATTGCTATTTTCATATGTATTTTTTAAAAATATTTAGCATTTACTATTAATTAATAAAATAAACTTTGAAATTATTTTAAATTTATTTGACTAAAACTTTCATATAAAATCAAGAACATATAATTTTAACTTTTTCACTCATACTTTAAATCTTCTATTATTTTTTTAAAGACAAAGATTCAACAGTGATACACTGTCGATATAAATTATAGTTTTACACCATTATCTAATAAAAATTTATAATACTATTACATAAATTTACTTTGTACTTACAATTTAAAATTAGCAGCAATCCTCAACTCCTAACTCAACTAGCAAACGTCAATATTGTTAGGTTGAACGAATTAAGAATTTGGCATTTGTGTGAATTGATTATGATGAAATTTGCCCTATCTTCTAACACACACAAAATTAACAATAAAATAGTGAATTTTAATTAAAGTCTAAAATAAATTTACATTGACATAGTATTGTATGTTCTTTTTTCTCCTTTTAAAAGTACATGTATACAAAAATGTTCCCAAATTATTATTATTATTATTATTATTATTATATATTATATATTACATAACTTTTAATATATTTAGTTTCAATGATTTTTAAATTAAAATCACATAATTTGTATTAAATGATATTTCAACTAACTATTAACTAAAAAAACAAATATTCTAAAAAATTTATTTTTGAAGGTACCCCATAAACCCTCTTATAATTTTTTATTTAAAAAAAGATACATTTTAATGCTTATTTTGGCAAGACATATAACTTATAATTTTTAAGTCTCGTTGAGTAACAGTAATTTATAAACTTAAAGCTTGTATGTTTTTTTATACTTCAAGTAGCTTTATAGCTTATATTTTTTATTTCAATTTCACCCTATATAAGTGTGACTAAAATAATTTTTTTTATCCTTTACAATTTATTTATTATGATTTAAAATAAATAAACTAGCAAATAGTTTTAAATAAATAATTTTTAAAAGTTTAAAATTTAAATAAATAATTTTTTAAAAATAATTTATTATAATTTACATAAACAAACTAGCTAAATAAATGAAAAATACATTAAAATAATAACTAACTTATTTATTATAATTTTAAATTATTTATGAATAAATTTAAAATAATTAATATTTTAAAGGAAATAATTTATTTGTTACAATTTAAAATAAATAAACTAACTAAATAGAAAAAAATATCTATCAATAAATTTTAAATTAATAAAAAAATTACAAATTTAAAATAATTTAAACATTTATTAATATATTTTTTTAATTAAGAATATTATTTTACATTTATAAATAATTAAAATTTTAATTTGATCAAACAATTCAATTAACTTAAAAGCTATCAGAAATAAGCTATAGATTAACAATTAATTTTTATCAAACAAAGCCTAAAAATCAATGAGTATGACCATAACTGTATTTCGTTTTTCTGCAGTCCCTTCATTGTTGACATGGCTACTTCACCAAACTGTCTTTTTTTCTTTTATATTTTATTTGTGTGCATAATAATATTATTTCAGTCGCTCACATATAATTAAAAGTTAAAATATATTTAATTCAAAATTATAATATAATATATTTTTATATTTGTTTATACTTGTGATGAGAGAGAGATGAGGGAGTATTAATTACTTACCTGTGAGTGAGTGAGTGAGAGATAGTCAAAAACAAATGATTGTTGCCAATTTTTTGTTGCTATTTTTAATATTTATTTCTTTCTGCTTTAGTGGTTTCTTCATAGTTCACATAACATTAAATTTTATTTTGCTGTCTTATATTTGT
This sequence comes from Cicer judaicum, assembly GCA_037974835.1. Classification (NCBI taxonomy): domain Eukaryota; kingdom Viridiplantae; phylum Streptophyta; class Magnoliopsida; order Fabales; family Fabaceae; genus Cicer; species Cicer judaicum. The sequence continues at coordinate 4,167,148 of JBBPBS010001102.1, forward strand.
GAGTTTATGTATGGAGCTTTCATTTCAATTTTTGCATGAGTTAGCACATTCCGTGTGTAACCCGCAACGTTCAATACCTAAATTTACACTTTTGATGAGTACTTTTAGATTGCCAACTTTATCTTTGATTTTCCTTATTTGTAATTTTCCTAAAAACAAAATTGTCGAGTAACTAACTACTAACGTCTCGTAAAAAGACATAGTAAAATCTTATTCTATATGTACTTTTAAAATACTTATTTATCCGATATTGGTAATTGTATCGTATTTTTTAATATTTTGTTTTTTTATATTATTTTATTATAAATGAAATTGATAATTTTTTTATATAATATATTTTTATTTGTGTATTTGAATGAATTTATTTATATAAATAGACAAATTTATAATTTTTGAACTTTTATGATAATTTTGTATTGTAAATTGAATAATTTAATTCTCTTAACTAAATTCATATTTTTAATGATGTATCTATATACTTTAATTTTTTTATACAATAGTTTATTTCGTACTTGTACAAGTACCGTATATGTTGACTTATTTCCGT
>JBBPBS010001102.1:4175693-4189180 GCA_037974835.1 Cicer judaicum
GAAAAGACCAAATAAAATATTAAGTGAATAATTAAAATTATATTTAAGCCTTTAAATTTTTGTAAAACATTGTAAACAAAATCGAACACTTAATAATTTTTTTAAAAAAAAAAACTTAAATGAGCTGAAAATTTTAAAAAATAAATTATATATTTTACATAATCATAATTAAAATTAATATATTAAAATTGTAATTTTAAAACTTAAAGGAAAAAAATGCCGGATTATATAATACGATTATTGTACGAAAAAACACTTTCTATTTTCCAATGAGGTTGATTACAATTACTAGGTTGAAAAGAGTATTGCGACTCTATTGATTATTATATTTTTGTTTGATAAGAAACTGGTTCTTTGACTTCTTTTTCTAAATATTCCTAAAAAAACAATTCAATCACAATCAGGCTTAAGAATTACTAGGATTCAGGATTATATTGAAATCGAAAATCTTTCATAAAACAAAAAAGAAATCGAAATTGAAATTTTCAGGGTTGACGCGTAGGTAGGATTGAGATTCACTTTCTTCGTCATTTCAATACTAGATTCATCGATGGTGGCACAATAGCATAGCATCATCAAAATAGCATTCAATAATACTCAAATCAATGGCCGAAAACCCAATCGGATCATCACCTTCCACTATGGACCCTCAAACGCAAAACCCCTCTTCATCAAACCCTAATATCCCATCCCCTTCACCAATTCCCCAACAACAATCTCCTTCAATTCACATGTCATCTTCATCACCTTCTCTCCCTCCTCTCCCTCAAGACCAATTACAACAACATTCACAGTTACAAGGCATCAATAACATTAACCCTAACCCTAACCCTAATGTTTCCTCTTTTCAACTTCAACAAACGCTTCAGCGTTCTCCTTCTATGTCCCGCCTCAATCAAATTCAACCTCAGCAACAGCAGCAGGTTGCTAGGCAGCAATCTGGACTTTATGGTGGGCAGATGAGTTTTGGTGGAACCGGTGCTGTCTCTGCTCAGCAACAGCAATTAAGTGGCGGTGTTGGCATCGGCGGCAGTGCATCCAACTTGTCGCGATCGGCGTTGATGGGACAGAGTGGTCATTTCCCTATGTTGTCTGGCGCAGGAGGAGCACAGTTTAACCTATTATCGTCGGTATGAAAAAATTGATTTTTTTCTCCTTTGAAATTGTTAGTTTATGATTTTGGTTTTGAATTTTTTGTGTTTGGTGTTGTAGCTTGTAACTTAAATTGATTTTGGTGTTGTAGCTTGAAATTGTTAGTTCTCCTTCCAGATTTAGGCATTCTTTGGATAAACAACTTAATTTAGTGGTTATAGTATATATAAGCTTATCTCATAAATGCTTAAGTATAAGCTATTTCTTTAACAAAAGATAAATTGAAGTTAGACTGTTTCCATTATAAGCTTTTAACCGTTTTCATAAGTTTATCCTGTAGAGCTTATGAAAATAAATGGAAAACAACTTATGAACATTTCATATGCCGCTTCCATAAGTTTTTCCAAATAGTCTTACAAGTGCTTATGTTAGTAAATAAGTTAAAATAAGTCAATCCAAACAAATCCTATGTGTTTGGTCATTGGTGTGATTTTGAAATAGAATTTGTGTTTGATATTAGCCGAGGCAGAAAGGTGGGTTGGTGCAATCCTCACAATTTTCTTCAGCTAATTCTGCTGGACAGTCACTGCAAGGAATGCAACAGGCCATAGGGATGATGGGATCGTCCAATCTAGCGCAACTGAGGGCTAATGGAGCTCTTTATGCTCAGCAGCAGCTCCGAATGACTTCGGGTCAAATCAGGCAGCAGCTCTCACAGCAGGCTTCGCTTAACAATCAACAGGTACAGCCCAATTTGGATTAGCTTCTAGATATGTTTATGCTTCTTTAGTTAAAAAATTTGTAATAATTTTATAGGAACATTAAATGAGAAAGCTTATAAAAAATTTGAATGTTGTCATATTTTCACTTGGTTTAGATTTTTAATGCACACGAAGTCAGAGTCTTAAAAAAGGGGCCATTACTTGCGTCTTCATTTTGTGGGATTTAACTGCTATTTAATTTCAATGTCTTGAGAAAACACATACCATGAAACATTTTGGGTTATGCCATCTGCCATTATCTGCTAATTATTTAAAGGAAAATGCTGTTTTTTTACGATATGAATAGAAACGAAAGAACATGATTGGACAATTTTCATCCATGTCATTTTTATATTCCACCAATTAACCGTTCAAACTAAGTTCTCCATAATCTTACACGTATCAATTCTTGCGTTTCATTTCAAAAAGTGTCGTAAGAAATAGCATTGCTGTTATAAAAATGAACCATTAAACTTGTATAGTTAACCACCAGTCCACCAAAATCTGTACAACCTGAGCCTTGATCTCTTTCTTGTCCCATCCGCATTTACTTCTTGGTGCTACTTGCCCATCTTTCATCCATTGAATAATTTGAATGTATCCCCCGTTACCTTACTTTCGTTCCTTTCGCGCCACAACTTCTTCCTTCAAAGTCTCCGCTCTTGTCCATATCAGATTCATAAATAATTGATGGTTTGTTTCAGGGTAGACAGCATGCCCTTTCGATATGTATCCTGTCTTATTCATCGGGTCTCTTTGAGTTGCTATATTCTCCCTGCATTATTATTCCACTTCTACAAGTTGTGTTCATTGTTCAGGTCATCCATACTTATAGATCTATAAACCAAACTCTTAACCAAAAGGAAAACGAGCCATAGAACGGAACTGAAGAGGTGGTTTACCATATCATGCAAAATGATTAATAAGGGAGCAAAATACAGTCGGTCATATAGTAGTTGAATGTGTTTGTTTGTTAGTTAGCATATCTGGTTTGAAAGCTAAACTGAGTTTTTAGCTTTTGATTATTGGTAGGGCAAAAGGAGTTTGATCATAATTTTTTAGGTTAGAATGAAAATAAGTTACATTTCCTTTTCTAAGAGAAGCCTAAATTACAGTGCCCCCCTTATTTTAATAATTACATCTCTCTCATCAGATAGATGAATATGTGTAACACCGAATCATTGCAACCAATCATATTATTGATAATTATTTTCTGTATTTGTGTTTCTTAACATGGTACAATGTAAATAATTATTTGTTATGCGGTAAAATGTTTGAGCCATATTAGAACATTGACACTGCTGCTGACTACAGGTTCAAGGTTTACCAAGGTCGTCATCCCTTGCTTTTATGAATTCCCAGTTGTCTGGGTTGTCTCAGAATGGACAGCCTGGCATGATGCATAACTCTTTAACACAGAATCAGTGGCTTAAGCAAATGCCAGCAATGTCTGGCCCTGCCTCTCCGCTGCGTCTGCAACAACACCAGAGGCAGCAGCAGCTGGCTTCATCTACTCAACTGCCACAAAACTCTATGACCCTGAGCCAACAGCAATTGTCCCAGTTGATGCAGCAGAAATCAATGGGGCAGCCTCAGCTTCATCAGCAGCAGCCATCCACACAACAGCAACAGCAACAACTTCTACATCAGCAGCAGCAACAATCACAGCTACAAGCATCTGTTCATCAGCAGCAACAGCAGCAGTCTCCAAGGATGCCAGGACCTACTGGCCAAAAGTCATTAAGTTTAACAGGATCGCAGCCAGATGCTACTGCATCTGGCACAACTACACCTGGCGGAAGTTCAAGTCAAGGAACCGAAGCAGCAACAAACCAAGTACTTGGAAAGAGAAAGATACAAGATTTAGTTGCTCAGGTTTTTATTTTAAAAAAACTTGGTTAGTCATTTTTCTGTGTATCTATTTAATGGCTATATTTTGAATTTAATCTTCTATACTACAGGTGGATCCACAGGGTAAGCTGGACCCTGAAGTTATAGATCTTCTTTTAGAGCTTGCTGATGACTTCATTGATTCGGTAAGGAATCTAGCATGATTACCTTTTCCCCCTTATTGTAATAATAGACGCGTACGTGGCATGCATGCCAAAAAGGAGACTAGTATTTTTTGGTACAAACTGACCCTGTTCTTATATGCAGGCCACTACACACGGTTGCCATTTGGCAAAACATAGAAAATCATCAACTTTGGAGTCCAAGGATCTACTGCTACACCTAGGTACGTTCACTATGTCATTGGTGTTGCTTATTTAGGAGTTTCGGCCTGCCCTTCGAAAAGAAGAATAGCCAGCTGCATGTTTCAAACCTTGCTTTAGTGCAACTTAGATAAATAATTATTATTTGCTTCTTTCACAAATTTTACCAAACAGTACCACTGAGTGGTTTTAGATGATATACAATACTGCCCTGTTGGTTTTTCTCTGCTGTATCCTATAGTTATTGTTTGATCTTTAGCTTTCTCATTGAATGGAGTGATAAAGTCTTTATTGTTAGCCTAGACTTATTGGAGCTCTAGGCTATTTAGACTGACTTTTTTGCCCTTATTTTCTTTACTCATTCATATAATTAGAGAAAAAAAGTTAGTTGTAAGTAATTTATTCAATCGACATGTATTAGCACATTAATTTACTTTAAAAGATGAGTTGTTACTTATATAGAATGATGTTGCCAGGGTTTTAATTCAGAAGTTTTAATATTGACTGGTACATGAAAACCCAACAGTGTAATCTCACCCCTCTAAAGTCTTGGTTAAGTTGTCCCATCATTTTGAGGTATAGATGGATTTGATCTTGTGCAATATATTAGTTGCACCAACCCACTGATAAATTATATGTATCGTTGTATAGTATTGGTTCGTTTATTCTATCATGTCTAATATGGCTAATGAAATAATCCCTAATGGACTCTTCTTTGTAACCTGTATAATGTAAAAAGACCATTGATTGCCCTGATATCTTGGATGAGGTTTAAGTTAAATGCTTAGATTTATAGTACTAATATTTATAATTATATTTAGTAAAAGAATTGATATCACTGCTTTGCTCATTTACTATTTTCCCTTGTCACTGTTCAGAGAAAAATTGGGATTTGACAATTCCAGGATATTCAAGTGAAGAAAAGAAGTGCCAGAGTAGACCTGTAAGCAACAAATTGTTTTTCTCTCTTCCCCTAAGTTTAGAAATCATTCTACATGTATGATAATAATTTGATTCTTGCTATGCTTAAAACTTGCAGCCGTTCAATGACCTTCACAAGAGGCGGCTAGATGCAGTAAGTTTGAAGAATTCACCCATTTGATTGATCTGTATAATTCGTCCATCACACTATAATTCAATTGATATTTTTTCCTTGCTTGCTAACAACTCAACAATCAGGTCCGCGCATTGATGGAATCTTCATCACTCCCTGAATCAAGCATTAACAATTCTAAAGATATGAGTAGACAGGGCCATCCTAACCCTGTAGGTTCCCATCATCTAATGAGACCCCTGAGTTCAGACCAGTTGGTTTCTCATTCAACTGGTTCTCAAATGCTACAGCAGATGACGAGGTTTTAGTGAAGCTCTCTATTTGTGGTCTTCACTCTACTAGACTAGGCTTAACCTCCTGTCTGCTGGTAAGGCGCCTTCTTTGATTCATTTGATTTTAAAGTTGTTATCTATTTATTTTTGCTTACTGTTTCCAACAAGTCAACGTAGTACAAGGGGTGTAAAATCATTGCTATTAGTATTCCTTTATCTCAATTGCATTGGTAAAGTCATGGTTATTGCAATTTAAATGCAAAAAACTAGCATATATTTCTTCTTTGTTTGTGTACAATGATGGGAAAGTTTTGAACTAATGAGCTCCTGAAAACTCTTCTGTCCTTAACCACCTACTAGCATATATTTAGAGCACAAAAATTTACACGTTTTTTTCTTTCCTGTTTTGGTCTCAGGTCTGAAAGAGAATCAAGAGATTGGTTGCTGTAACTTATTAGTGTTGAAGACAAATTGTAATTATTTTGTATTTATTTAAACATGACAATTAGTTGCTAAAGGATCCCATTAATCGACTTCCTTGCTCCTTCAATAGTAATTTATTTTTCACAGTTTGACCCAAATAATGGATTTGTAATGGCCATTGGTGCCTATAAATTCATTTGTAGTTCTTTGAATTTTCTTGTATACTTGCTCTCTATTTATTGTATAAATTCATTTGTAAAGCTTTTCAATTTTGAAACGAGTGTAAAGCGATCTCAAAGTATCCTATTTGTTTTGAGGGCCGAATCTGTAAAATGTTTCGGCCAACATTTTAAACATTTTAAAGTTATTCCATTTAAACGACTTTGGGCTTATTTGATTTGTTAAAAAGGTAATTGACCAATATAAAGATCTTGTTGTGTTTGATCATAAGATAGTAAAAATATGTCACTTGCTAAAATGAAGAGTTAGTCACTATTTTGGTATATGAATTTATTATCAAGCAATCAATTCAACTGATTCCTATGAATCTAGATCGTAAAATTAAGATCAACGGAAGATCTAAACAATTTTTACGAAACATGACTCAATACAGCATATCGTAAACATGTACTTTTCACTGTCCTGTTAGACAAAGGATGAAAGAGACTAAATTGATTGAAATTGACTTGTAGAAGAAATTATCTAACCTCTACAATTAGATGATTGATTAATTAAACTTAAGGTTTCCTTAAATGAAAAAAGTTGCAAGTCTATCCTTCTTTGGGTTTTATGTCTCACAACACAAGTAAAAAAAACCCATAATAAAGGTTTCTAAAGCATGTGGGACGAAATATAAAGGAAACAAACACTATCAGTTGTTGGTTGGTCCCCCTCCCTTTGGATGTCGACGTAGGAGGAGCACGGTACGCAATGCTCTCACCCTATTTGCTTAAAGCCTTTTGTTTTCCATTTTTATCATACTTTTTTTCTTCTTGTATTTATTAATTAATGACTCTCATATTGTTGTCCCTTTCACCGGATGGATTGGCTAGTTGGTCAAGTAGCGTTGAGTTTGTAGAATAGAACAGTACACTTTGCAGAGAGATAAAGTACATTAAAATACGATCTACTAACTATAGAGTTAGTGAGTGGAGTCATAAGGAGATAGGAAATGTTATTTCCACCATCAACAAAATACTAACGATATTAATAATACAAATGTTGCAAAAAACATAAGTAGTCTTGTAGTTACTCCACTAAGATACTCTAAGGTGCCAAAAATTTCATACAAAAAATAATAATAATTTTGTTGGCCTTTTTCTTTATATTTGGATTGTTTGCTGTCATCGATCTACATATTCATGCAATCACGACATTGGTGGTTGTTGGATTGAAATTAGATGGTTTAAATTTCAATGCAGTTTATTTAAAACAAAAAACATTTTAAAAAACCAATATTCAATTCTAGATCGTTTGGTCCAACGATCACTTACTATGCGATTACGTCGGCATGCAATCCAAATCCTTTTTTTTTTTGCCACCTAACAACTAAATATGGATACATGAAAAGTACTACATATTTTCTAAGCTAGTAAAGTAACGTGTAATTAATTAATTAAAGCCACTAGTCATTATTTTTATGAGTGACACAGTGTAGTGTTTTTGCAAGAAGAAGAAGAAGCATGGTAAGTAACATGGGAATACGTCCTTGTTGTCCCAAGGAGATTAATAAAGGTGCTTGGTCTAGAGAAGAAGATGATACCCTCTCCAAATATGTTTCCATTCATGGAGAAGGAAAATGGCAAAAGGTTGCTCAAAATGCAGGTGCTAAATTAATTCCTTATTGATTTTCTCAATACACAATTACATTATATGTGCTACTAATTTCCATACAATTATAGATATAATGTATGTTAATTACTTCCTTTTTTTTCCTTCTTTTCATTTTATCCATTTGCATGAGTTGACAAAATATATAAGAGTTGAAAAAATTTATGTCTTCTCTAACAATGTGTTTTTCTAAAAATTGTACTGATCTTTTTGCAGCTTCTCCAATAATATTTGGTTAGAAAGATTGCAGAAATATAAAATCGCTCCATGTATTATTTTTAGATTTTGATCCAATAAATGGCCACATAAGATCATGGTTTTTACTATATTGTTTTTCTTAAATGGACTTTAATTCTCCTCTTGGATTATCTATAGGTTTAAAGCGGTGTGGTAAAAGTTGCAGACAAAGATGGTTAAATTATCTCAAGCCAGGTATAAAGAGAGGTGATATTTCTTCGGATGAAGAAGATATGATTATAAGACTTCATCGTCTTCTTGGTAACAGGTGATTTTCATTTTTGTTTTTACTTTTTAATTAACTTATTCTTCTTGGTCTTTTTGTACAACTATGAAAATTATTCATATAATTAATTAAGATTAATATAGATATGTACCATGGTTGAAATTCATAGTCATGATTAATGAAAACATTATGATAATTTTTCTATATAGATGGTCTTTGATAGCAAAGAGACTCCCGGGACGAACAGACAATGAAATCAAGAATTATTGGAATACTAATTTGTCAAAGAAGTTAAAAAAACAACCTATATCATCATCATTATCATCATGGCCATCATCTTCTCTTTCAATTCAACATAATCATCACAAATATGGAAATGAAAAGACCAAACAAATTGTCCATGTAGCACCACAAGCTCCAAGGCCTAGGAGATTGATCAATGTTATTGAATACAACAAAATTTTGGAGAATAATAATAACATTGGAAGTGAGTGTGATCAAGGAAGTACTGAAGAAACTTCTGTTGCTGATTTTCTCATCGACATTGATCATCATCATCAAGAAGAGTTGATGGTTGGTGATGATGATGAGTCAAACTCAAAGATTCAAAAAATGGAAGATCACAAGGTTATAGGTTCAACTAACAGTCATAGTTCATCATCACCTTCTCATCATTGTCATCTTTTATCAGAGAAATTTGATCCTAATCTAGAGACCCTTTTGGATGTGGAACTCAAGAAGATGGCTTCTTTTCTTGGACTTGAAAATTGAAACTACTAAAAAAATATGAATTTACGACAGAAAAAACATAAATCTGTCTTTGTCGGTAATTGATATACACGATCAAATAGAAGACTAGTTAGTTAATATTTTTTTTATTTCTCAAATTTTATTTGATAATTAGAACATTTAATACTTAGAAAGTAATAAAATCTTACAATTCTCTGTTGGGAGCCATGTCAATTATGTATTTGTATTTGAGTATAAATGTATATTATGTATTTGAGTACAAAATATTCTATCGTACCATTTTGAAATGAAATATAAAAATAAAAAATAAAAAATTAAAATATTTGGTATTAATTAAGATCATATGCTTCAATTTTTAAGCAAATATATTATTATCAAACTCATGTGTGTGTATATATATAAGTTCTACAAGAGTGCAATATTGATTAATTTGTTAATTTGTACCAATTCAAGTTAGCTTACACTTGCATCTATGGTCAACGATATAGGGTCAAATTTTTGAACATATTGAAGGAAGAGTTTTGATATTGATAACAATATAAGTTGGTTATTTCCTACACTTCTCTCCTAACATTCTTATACAATATGAATATGAAAGTTTGTTGGTGCAGTAGCCTCAAACTAGACAAAGAAAAATCATCTTATCATATTATATTGTTTATACATATTAAGAAAGTTGATAAATTTTCTTATTTTTGATAAAAAAAAAATTCTCTATAATACCTTTAATAACCTTTTATTGTCTTGTTTTGTTTTTTTACAATTAGTTTAACAACTAAACTCTTATATTTAAGTGTAAAGAATACTCGTATATTTAACTGTAAGTGAAAAATCTCTTATTCGAATTAGAACTAGAGACCCTTTATATCAATATACGTAACGTCAGTTAATTATTTAATCAATTGTTCTAAGAAGTTAAAGATGATATTGACAAAACAATAATGATACTACTTTGAACTTTAAAAATGATAAATAAATAAAAAATTATTTATAAAAAACAACCCATAAAAAGGGACATTTTATTTCCCAAAAATGACACAAAAAGGAACAAAGGAGTATGAATTGCATGATAACTACTTTAAATGTCACAAATTTTCAGCTTAAAGGTCATAATAGTTCCTATAACTTAATCAATCTAAGTTGCCTAAAGCAATGCTTGCATCCATGGATGATAATAGAGTCACAAAGGGAAAAGAAACCATCAATGTGAAAGCAAATTTATCCAAAAGAGAACGTTGTTCATATGCACTACAGTGCTCATAAATTCAAAGGATTTGGTTATTCTAAAATTAATTATCACTAAAAAAACAAAATTTCTTAAAGAGAAAATTTTAACTAAGATCACATACACATGTATAAAAAATTAATTGGTTGATCTATTCTTTTAATATTATCACCAATGCTTGAGATGATTTTCTTTGTCTAATAGTAATAAAAAAAACTTAAATATGACTCATTTTGATTTTGATATTTGCAATTATTTATTTATTTATATCTTTACAAATTTCAAAAAATATTTAAAAGTTTTTATATATATATATATTTATATATATATATATAATATTTTATAATAAAAAATATTAACATGATTAATCTTTACTGATTTAATATTAATCGATTGTGTAAGGTTCTAAAATCTATATACTTTTCGAACCCAACCAACAATCTCCTCAACCCTTTTCTCATAAATTCTTCAACGGTATCACGACTCTCTCTATAGATCTGTTCTTGAGGAATTAGCTAGATATTTGTGTGATATGGAGATATATTCTGTTTGTTTTAAAGAATTTTATCATTTTTAACTTTATCTATTTTTTTATTTTATCTTTATTTATAATTTTAATAATAAAAAAGTACACAATTGGTGTCATTTACGCTGTAAGTATGTACCACGTCAATAAAATTAGTCATATTATCTTTATTTTTTTATTAAAAAATATATGAAGGATCTTGTTAAAATGTTTTAGAATTTCCAAAAATATATATAAAAAATATTTATAAAAATTAAAAACAAAATTAATCATATTTGTAAGAATTAAAAATATATTTAAATTTTAAAAAAATTATTTCTAAAATAAATTATTCACATTAATAAATTTTTTAATAATTCGTAGAACTATTATCGAGGTTGTTAGCACTAAAAAATACAATAGAAAACACTATATTATCTCGTTAATGCATCTTAAAAATAAAACACCAAATTATAAAAAAATTCACATTTAAAAATTTCAGATTGTCAAGATAAAAACTCTCTTAAATATATAATGATCATTTTAACTTTTGTTTGTGTTTTTGGCTCTATAAACTAGTGTTTACCTCAATTTTATTCTTCTCTAAATTATAATTCTAACAACCTATAAAGTTCATCTAATTTCATATTTATATACATGTTTGGAAGTAGTTTTGCATCTGTGTCACATTAAACGATACCTAGCTACAATAGATTTGCAATGAATTAATTAAACCTTACATAGACTAACCTAAGACAATAGTATTAATATAGCACCAAGTTGTCCCTTCTATGTCGAAAGAGAAATGCATTTAAATTTAAATGATCTAGTAGATGTAACTCTTTGTAACTATCTTAGTAAACAAAAAAATGTGCAACTTTTTTAGTAAAAATAAAAAAAGTAGATTAAATAAATCTAAAAAAATTAAATTTACATCCGCTAAAAACACTAAAGAAATTAGTTCTATTAGTCTAATGCTACCACACAAAGGTTTACTTTGCAATGGATCTATTCTAGATGCCTATGGAATTCATTTCCATTTTACATGCAAATCTCGCACAATGGGGAAACTTATTTTTCTCCTATTATTACACTTAAACCAACTAATATAATTTGATTGGGGACTTTTTCGGTTGGAGTTATTAATACACACTTCATTTAAGTAGCATTAGCTAGATGAACTTGACAAAGAAAGTTCAACCGAGTTCTTAGTATAAAGTTTACACAAATTTTTCTCTCATAATATAAATTTTCTTTAATTTTAGAAAAAATTTAAGGATTTAATTGGAGGAGGATTTAGGAGGAACTTATCTTTCATGTAAGTGAAGTTCCACATCTTTATACATTTGGACATCGACAACTGTTTGAATCAAGATCAAACGATTCAGATTTAATATTAGTATTTAAAAATATAAAATAAAAATTAAAGTTTGTAATTTTTTGAATCGTGTTCTGAAAATATAAATGCGTCAAAATATTTAATCTCAACGAATCCAATTTCGTTTTGGAGGGCCTTAAAACAAATTTAAACTAATTTACTTGTTATAATACTCTATAAATTAAAAAAAAGCTAAAATGCAGTTTTAGTCCTCTCATTTTATTAAATCTATATTTTTTTCCTACTATTTCGGTTCCTTATTTTCAAATTTATTGTCATTTAGTCTCCTTTCTTGATTTGAGTTGCAATTGGGTGGGGTGGAAAATCACGGTGACATGAAATTTAAAAAATTACAAATGTTGACTAGAGCTACCACTGACATCTAGATAATGTTTTCAAGTATAATTGATTATCCCACATAATTTGCATTTTTTTGACACTTTATATCTAATGTCTATTTTAATTATAATGTGTGTATTATTTGAATGACAATTTTTAAATATTTGTATTTTGGAAGTGTTTCTCCTTCACACGGAGACTAGTATCTTTCATTCGACATAGATGCAAATTGTTCTATTTAGATTTTGAATATATTAATAATCTTATATATGTTATATAGACAAATTAAATACTTTTGATAAATGTGAAAAATTACAATTATGACAAGAGAACAAGACACAAATATAGCTTGAAATTTCTCACACTCACACCATTTTCTCTAAAAGTCAATTTTAAAATGACTAATTGATCGTACATCTCTTAAATTTATTATTTCATGCTCCATGAATGAATAATTTTATCGATTAAATTGTATAAAACTCAATAAATATTGAATTTAGCATCAATTATTAACATAAAGACATACAAACATGAAACCCTAAGAGTGCGAAAAGTTGTAAATAAAGACATACAAACTTTAAGCTCTAAAAGTGTGATTAGTTAGTATAAATAAAAAATTAATAAGAGGTGCATTTTTCATCTATTTATTCTCCATTTTGAAGAGATTATAAAAATTGGTGGAATCCATTTGTTTTTGTTTTCTCTCTCTTCTCAATCTTTTCCAAACAGATTAAAAGAAGTGTACTATCTCTTCTAATAAATCAATCACACTCTATATCCGTATCCAATTTAATCTGCAACTGAGTGCAACTTTAGTCCACCCTTAACAATTTACGAGGACTAAAATAACAATTAAAATTTACAAGATTAAAATAACAATTAAAATTTACAAGATTAAAATTTCAATCAAAATTTTATAGAATTTAAAAATTTAAAAATAATATTTAATATTAAATTTAAATCCACTTTTAATTTCTTATTTTGTTTAAAACAAATTTTTAGTCTACTCATTTTTAAAATTAATTTTTGTATCCCCCTATTAATTAATTATTAGAATTTTTTTGATCTAAATTATTTTTTATGATATGAAATTCTCATTAATAATGTGATGTTTACATGATATTTATGAGTTTGATAAAATATTTTTCATGTTGTTATTGTGGTAATTAATTTTATTTATAT
>JBBPBS010001102.1:4189526-4230750 GCA_037974835.1 Cicer judaicum
TATTTATCTATTTTAAAATATTAAAAATAAATTTATTTTATGTATTATTTAAAATATTTAAACTTAAAATTAAAACTAATATTTAAAATTTATTTTTTCTATCTAATAATAATTTAAAATTTAAAAATATTTAAATTTAATATATTTTTAATATTTTAATATATAACTAAGATAAATATTTTAATAACTACAACGATAATGACAAAATTATTTTATCGAAGTCATAAATGTTATGTCATTAATAAGAATGGCACGTAACAAAAAATGATTCATCAAAATAATTACAGAAATTACTTAATACGGCAACAAAAAAAACTGATTTTTGGAATAGGAATTAAAAGTGTTTTTTTTAATACAAAATAAAGATATAAAAAATGCATATAATCTTTAATATTAATAAAAATAAAAGAAAAAAATATTTAACTCTTATTTTGTATTCTCACATAGAGTTGCGAGAAGAAAACAGGATTGAAAGTGCTTAAGAGTGTTCTGAGAAATTGCGATCATGGCTACTGAATCTCCAACTTCTGCTCGTAAAGGTTAGTGCTTTTTCATCAATCACCCTAAATTTTCTTTTCACCTTTTCGAATTGAGTTAGCTTTTTTTTGATATTTTGTGACAGTTGTTGTTCATCTCAGAGCCACCGGTGATGCTCCTATTCTCAAACAATCCAAATTCAAGGTATTCATTTTCCACCTTTCTCTTTATGGCTACTTTTTATTTCTTCCAATTTCTCATTAGAAATTTAATTTAAGCCTCCCCTTTATCTGTTTGAAATTTAAGCTTCTGGGTGTGAAGATGGTGCTTAAATCTTAATTGATTATATGTGTTCCAATAAAGTAGGTGTGCAAATTAATTAATTTTTTTCATGTAAAACAAGGTTGCTCTTTTGTCCCTTTTATCTTAATTTGGTGATGATCATACATTCTATTTGAGCTTGCATTTATTTAATTTTTTTTTTTTTTTATCAAATTGCATTTAAAATTTTGAAGACTTAAGTGAACATATTCTCTTATCGAAATATAATACTTCCTTTGGTCCTATATATAAGAGAAATTCGATGTGGTATAGGTGAATTTGTGGCCGTGATGATTACTTTCTCTCTTCTTTTAGGTGAGAAGGCTGTAACTGAATGGCATTGCAATTTGTTTTGTGGATTATAATTTTTGGTTTGTTTGAGTTATTGAGTTTGTCAATGGTATTTTTCGAGGATTTTAGACGAGGATTACCTAGTTTTATAAACTGAATTGAGATTGTTCATAGTAATAGTATTATAATTTATTGCCTAAAATGGAGGTTAGGCCTCTCGGAGTTTTAGGTTTGATTGGTTCTTCATGCTAGCTTTTGTTGGAATTGGTTTGTTTGGGAAACAAAATGAGTCATGCCTCTGCTTAATGTGGTTGCTTAAATGGATAAATAGAATCATGTTGAACAAATTAAGCATATGAAATATCAATATAAGGCCCTCGATCAATGTTGTTCTATATGAATATTTCTTCTGTTAATTGCTAATCCTATTCATACTTACTTCCTGTGCTGTCTACCTCAGGAATGATATGAAATTTTTCTCAAATACTTGTTACCCATTGCTTTGTTTATACACTTTTACCTCATATGAACTTCAGTATTATGATGAATAAATTTTAGGTTGACCTAGCTAGCTATGCCAAATTTGAAAGGATGATAGAACCTCACTTTAGGTGGCAGAGAATTTGTGGAGGGTAGTCCAATAATTAGTGGTTTAGGGAGTCTAAGAAAAACTTAAGTCCAAACTTCTAAGAAAGACTTATGTTTTACTGTTTTTTTTTTAACAAAAAATGATATCGATTCATTTAAATTGATAAAATACATCGGTTGAGAACAAATTCAAAGTTGGTAAAAAAAAAAGGATGAATCTGTGAACAAAATTCACAATATCCAGGTTAATAGTACAAAATGACAAATGCCTACAAATATGACAAAATTAAAATGCCTGAATTATCTATGTCTTTAGATCTGTAACGTTGACGACACTAAAATCATTAACTAAGTTTGCAATGGACCGAAGCTAATCTGTTAATTTGATCCAAACAAACACCACCACATGACAGGCAATCAGACAATGCCACATCAAGATGGCAAACAAAAACAACTCGTGCTCAGACGATGAAATCACAAACAAATTATGAAAGTGAAACTAAATCTACGTAGAAATCACTTTGTAGATAAAAAAAATTGAAAAAAAAAAAACGATTTACTAAATCACCCCTTCATTGTATGAAGAGGAGAAGTGTTTAGACCTAGAGGAGGAGGAGAGGTTACTTCATTTTTGTTTTATGGTCTTGTTCTAATCGTGCAACCAACCCTACGTAGTAAGAACTAAGAAAAGACTTTTGTTGTATTGTATAGTTAACTGTGCCAATTTATAATGAAACAGACAATTAAAACAATACTCCACTCTGTGGGTTTGGTGGCTACTTACTTGAATTAATAGCTGCCTTTGGTTCTATCAAAATTCTTAGAGCAAGAGACTCAGTGGGTTATGCACTAAATTCTTAGAGCAAGAGACTCAGCTGCCATTGGTTTTATCCTAAAGTTTTTGACATTTTCCTTTTCCCTTTTAACCCAGACGGTGTTTCATTTTATATTAATCTCTTAATTGAGATTATGCACTAATTTTACTGTTCAAAATGGAGAAAGAAGGGTGCAGACTTTCTGTACTTGATGCTAGTATGAAAGTGCCGGTTAGGGATGCATGAACGAAAAACTCAAAAAGTTAAAAATTGAAGTTTGAAAGTCATTAATTATATTGAGGCAAAACTTTGTTGAGCCTAATTCTATGATGATGAGTATTCTTAATTTTGAAGTGTAAGACAACTCTATACATATATATTTGACATTGCAGATAGCAGGAACTGATAAATTTGCCAAAGTGATAGACTTTCTTCGCAGACAACTGCACAGGGACACATTGGTAAACAATCATTGTGTAACTCTACCTCCATCTGGTTCTTTAAAGGCTCTGCATGCTCAATTTTTATTTTCTGGTTTTTGCAGTTTGTATATGTCAACAGTGCTTTTTCACCAAATCCTGATGAACTGGTCATTGATTTGTATAATGTAAGAAATTACCGGATTCCTTTTTCCATCATTTTTAATATCTCTGTCGAATGTAAATAATGCATATTTTTTATTCTGGTTCTGCAATTACTAATGTTTCATGTTGTGATATGACATGATGTAAATGATGCATATTTCTAGAGTAGTATGGTAGTTGTTGAGACTCCTGAGAGCCGCCGGCTGCACTCTACGAGGCTTTACTCAGCCTTTTCCAGTCAGTCCCTCTGTAAGTAGCCTTTTTCGAGCCACCAGCAACCAGTTCTGATACCAATTGATAAGTATCCAAGCAGTTGTGGAACCCTCCATTAAAAGATTGCTGCCAAAAAGAACCAAACCGCTTAAATACGCTCATAATACCTTAGTCCCTATCATCATGCTTCAGCAGATTTATTATTTCATGTAAATGGCGGAATCTAATTATTACTTAAAGTGCATATAATTGCAACATGTGTAAGTAGTATTACTCGAGCATGTTCATATCACTTCCAGTGTGAGCACATAATTTTCTTTGCGGTTGTGTCACTTCACTTGCCTTTGTTGTTCAACCTCCATTGGAGTTGGCACTTCGACCCTAGCACCAAAAATATCTAATTGGGCATCTAATGGTCCCTGTTTGTCTATTCACTCCTCCTCATCTAGCATGAAAGCTTACTGGTTTATGTAAGCCGTGTGTCATGCTCATCAAGCCATCTCATATGTGAGCTTGATGATTCGAATCCGGATTACAGAAACAATAAATGGAAGGAAAACAGATCACTAACGAAAATAAAGTAGTGTATTATTTTGTATAAGTGAAATATAATTGCAAAAGGTTGAAAATCCTAATGCCCAAAGAGCCAAACTCGTACAGAGAACAATATTCTCTGTCCATAACTAACACAAATTATTTTCCAGAAGATATCTTTTCACTCTCATGTTACTGTCAAAAATATTACCCTATTGTCGTACTCAAATTTCATAGTCTAGTATTTCTCTTTGCATTGTTTTTTCTAAAAAATATAACTTCAATAATTATATTATAATCATTAGCTCATAGGAAATGTTTATGTAAATTCATCATTTCTTGTAGATGGTAGAATGCTATCATTTCTCAATGTGCATATAATCTCAACATGCTAAGTACTTTGACTCAAGCATTTTCAGATCACTATTGGTCTAAACTTTCCATTTTAAGTGCTGTCGTGATTCTGATTACTGGGTAGGTACTATATATGCAGTTTATTTATCGCTCTTGCTTATGTTATTTCTTTTCTCATGTGAACCACCTTGATTTTTCAGAATTTTGGTTTTGATGGAAAACTAGTTGTCAACTACGCTTGTTCTATGGCATGGGGCTAACACTAAATCATGGTTGCTGTTTCATATACATGCTGCACATTTCAAAATGTGAATAGATATTATTTTGCTTTACTTGTTTCTGCACCTTTCAGCCGAAACTCAGGGCTTCAATTGTATACAATCAAATTACATTCTTGGAGATTCTGACAAGGTAGAAATGGAACAAAAACTAACACGGGACCATTCATAACTTATTGATTTGAAATGCCTTTATTTTAGGTGTGTCTTTACATATTGGAGTGACACTTTTAGTTTTTATTCGTGTCAATATAGTTATGGATGATGGTCGTTTTAGATACTAGTACTGGTATGCTTGTTGTAGTGATAAAAGTTCAGATATCCATTCTTTGATCAATAATTTTATTGCAAACTTTAGCCAATAATTTTTTTTATTTTGCAAAAGTAGCACTATAATGATAATTATCATATGCCTAGTGTACCCAAAAACAATTAAATTAATCTGTTTTCTATTTTAATAATTACGATTAGATTAGTGATGAGTCAATTACTTAAGTATCTAATGTAATGTAGTACGCTAAAGATACATTGCTGGTATTTTATTTAAAAAATAATAATACAATATTTCAAGTTCAAAGAAGAGGTAGTATTAACTCTGAATATCTTTCATGAATGAATAATGGTAGGTGAAAAGAATGTGGAAATTTTACCCCACACCCCTCCTAATTATACCTATACCCCCACATAAACAAGGAAATCACTTATTTACCCTCATTTAAATATAAAACTCTAAAAAATTTACCATTTCACCTTTTAGCATTCTGAAAAAAAAAAAAAATTTCAAATCTTTCAAAAAACTTATTTTCAAGATTTTCAGTAGACAAAATACATTCCATAATTTTTGTTTTAATTTTTCTGTTACAGAAGCTACTTTCGAAAATCTTTTTTCAACTTTTTCGTTACTGAAGCCTCTTCCGGAAATCTTTTTCAACTTTTCTAGTAGTACTGGAAAACTTAATTTAACTTTTCCGGAAACCATATACATACCAGGAAACTTGGCTTAACTTTTTCGGTAGTACAATCGTATGATTGACGCACTGGCATCGGCAGATGTCATATGAAGACTATGGGAGAATCATAGGAATGTCATTCTCTTTGATGATATCATATTCTACATTGGTCATCTCTGATTTATGCAGCACAATAGTGAAAATCTGCTAGAGAGATGTTTGAGACAATTTGAATATATCCAACATATTTCATCACTGCCACCTCCAGATCTTTTTAGAATATTTGATGTAGATGTGGAATGGTTGAGATATGTGACCCCTGTCATCGAGATATTTTACAAGATCTGTCCAACTACATATCCATCCGAGTGTTAGGAAAGATATTTGGAGTGGTTCTATCAAGTGTCTCATCAACTGCTACTGCAACCAGATAGTGTACCCTAGGTCCCACATTATAGTGTCCCAAACACCGCTGCAGATGCTTCTAGTTCATAGTCGTCACCTATCCAACATCAAATTGGTAATCTTATACAACATGAGTTGAATGAATATGAAGTTAATCAAGATGATGAGTTGTATATTCACTTATATAAATCTTTGTATTTATCACATAGTCACACTAGTTAGTAGTAACATTTATAAACATTGTGCTTATGAACATCTATTATAAACACTTTATGTTAGTTTGTTTTCATATCAATTTATTTTCAATGTTATTGTTATGTCGTTTACTTTATATTGTTTGTGATGAAATATAAAGAAAATAAAATAAATAAATAAATAAATTACAAGATGAAATCGAGAGACAGTAAACTAAAACTATATAATAACAAGTGATTTTGTTATAGTTTTAAAGCACTAAGTTTCATCTAATGACATTGCATTTATTGGTTCTCTAGGTGGATTTTGTGTAACATGTGACAAATGACCTAATAAATACTCCTAATGTTGTAGACACCATGTATATTTTATTGCCCAAGAAGTTGTTTCATTGGTGCGATATTACTTTCAACCTAGTGCAATGTATGGCATTGGAAATCCATCTTTCATCTTTAACTGTAAAATGAGATCATTTGATTATTTTAAAAATTCATTTGATTATTTTAAAAAATTAATACAGAAGAAAATAATATGTGTCCCAATACAACATTATATTTTGTTAAGTCATTAACATATTTTTTTTCTTCTTCTTTATCTGAGTGTCCAACAAATGCATACCCCTCCAAAGTATCAGATAATTCATGGTTGTGAACTGCACAAATTATTTTAATTGTCCAACTTGAACCATCTTTTAATGGTTTAGATATAAGCTTGAAAGGACAATTACACTTTTTTGTTGAACTATCAGCATACTTGTATTTTCTTCCTTTGTCACAACCTAATATTAATTTATTTTTTCTCCCATTCTCTCTTGTCTCTATATTTGATTTTCTGATGATAACAATAACTTTATTTTTTATACCGATTTCTTTAACCCAATTCACAACAACGTCCCTTGTATTAAATATATGAAATAAAATATAAAATAAATTATAATTAATCACAATAATATATTTTTATAATATTAATATTAATTATAATTATTCATACATGATTTATGTCAAAATGTTTGTAGTATGGACGTATGTTTTATCCAATAATAGTAGCGGTTTATCCATATATGTTAATATTTTAAAAAATTAATAAATTTGAAAAAAAAATTGGTGTACTGAAAAACTTGTCAATAAAATTTCTGAAAACACATTCTGTACTAGAAAAGTTGAAGAAAGTTTTTCGGTACACATTTTTTCATTATGTACTGGAATTTTTTTTTAAAGTTTTTCAATAACATTCTTCTATATCGTAAAATTTATAAAAAGTTTTTCAGAAACACTTTGTGTACCAGAATTCTTCTAAATAATTTTACATAAATTATCGAACATCTTTTTTATAGCTCCAAAAATAATAAAATAATAAAAAAAATGACTCTAAATTTTGTGAAATAGTAAAAACAAATTTGAAGATAATTTGATATCTTCATAAAATTGTGGAAATATAGGTAAAAAAATTGGAGTACAAGGTAAATCTTTCAAGCATGTGGTTTATTGAATTCAAATTCAAGCGCGAGATCAAAGTAACCATTCCGTTCAATATAGCTGATGAGTGAGTGTATCTGTGTATGCAATATGCATGGGCTTCAATGCAACACATAGATGGATAGTTGAATAGTAAGAACAACAATGTATAATAAATCTTTGTTTGACCTATTTTAAATATACACTTTTATGAAGTTTTCAAGGTTTGTCTTCTTAAATTAAAAAAAAAAACAAGAAAAAATAAAAATTGTAAATTATTGCAAGACCTTAAATTCAAACACTATTAGTAAGTTTACATTTGAACTCACTTTTCTAATAGTCAAATAATTTTAATATTTTTTTAAAAGAAAAAAAAAATCAACGTTAACAAAAATATATAATAATATAATCAATTTATTTTAATTTTTATAAAATCAATTACCAGTATAATCAAACGCATATCAAATTTATGAAAATGTACATAGTTGAAGACAACTTGCGGTGTACTTTCTTTTACCACTCGTACTGTTCACAGTGAATCTGGACCAATTGACACCACCAATTGACACCAGTGCTCTAACCTATAATCATCCATGCAATGCATTTACAAGTTTGCAACAAGTAACCCATTCCACCGATTCCACGACCAGTAAGTGTTGATTATGAGTTGATTTATTTAAAAATAATTTTTACAATATTTTATGTTTTTGTAATAATATTTTTAAAATAAAGGTTTAAATAAAAATAATTTAATAATTTATTTTTAAATATTATTTTAAGTTATTTTGAAAAATTCTTGATAAAAATTATTTTTTTTAAAATTTAATTTTTATCATATTAAAATCTCTAATAATAAATTATTAACTGTTAAAATTATTTTTTAATCAATAACAAATGATTTGAAAATAACTTAACTATGTTTTAGTAAGTTTTCATAAAAAATATTTTTAAAATTATAAAGTTAAAATTATTTTTTAAAAATTTTAAACAAACGAGATCCATGTTGTTATGATAGTTGCATTTGTTTCATATTTTTTCAAACTAAATGTTTTTTATTGTTTTAATAGTGTTTTTTTGAAAAAAATTATTTTTTAATTAAAAATAAAAAGCTAAAAACAGTAGTTTCTAATATTTATCTCTTGCACTTGATAAAAGAAAAAATGACATAACTACCCTAATTATTTTTTTAAATTATAAAATTGTCATTAGCTACATTTTGTCTTTCACGTACCCAGTTTCTGTAGTCGTGGTTTTTCTCCTTCTATGCTTTTGTATATAAATATGATTGAATGCATGAAATTATTTAAATTTTATGAGAAAAAATATTTATGTTAAATATTGTGGTTGTAAATTTAATTCTATAATCGATGTATTTTATGATTAAAATTATGATTGTTTGTATTGTCGAATTATATATTTGAGTCTAATATATATGTACATCATGTACATTACGTGTAGAACATCATGTAAATTGATATGTGTATAGCGACTAAAATTTAATTTTTTAATTTTTTAAGTATTAAAATTATACTTTTTTTTTTTACTAAGATCCAATTTATAAGATTAGAAAAGGGCATCCAAAATCTAGTACTAGTATATTTTTGTGATGATTTATTTATACATTTATTTTTCAGAAGGATATGAAAATTATGAACTTGAAGACCTAAATTTATTAATTTTCTTAGGATATAAAGGGGAGATAGAGAAACATGAAATAATAGAGAGTGGGAAACATACTAGATAGAGATTGAAGGGAATGAGGAAAATAAACAGATATGCATAAGATATGCATAAGAGAATAGAGAGACATACGTGTATTCAAAAAAATCATATATTTAAAAAATGTTTTTTCAAACAAATATGTTTTCTTGAAAATCACTTTTTATAGTAATTTTGTAGTTTAAAAAAAATCACTTTTACAAAATTTATAAAAATTATTTTCTTAAAAAAATCATTTTTATAATAATAAAAAAATTATTTTTTAGAAATTCTCTAAAAAAATGATTTTTAAAGTATATAAAGTAAAAATCATTTTTATTTAAATTTAAATAAATGCATCAAATATCATGATTCAAATTAAAATACGAAATATCACAATTATATATATATAAATTTTAAGTAATATTTATTAATATTTTACGTAGAAAAAAAAAATATCTTGCTATAATAATTGAAGCGATAAATAAGTCTTACCTCAAATTTATATTTTCATGATTACCGGTAAATTTGAATCTAAATTATGTGATATAGTGAGTGAATTATCAATACGACACTACTCAGTTAGATTTAAATTAATCGTGTAATATACATGTCATCAAATAGATAAATAATATATATTTTTTTTAAATTGGTAATAATTTTAATAAGCACATATTAATTTTGTGGCATCAATAATACAAGAATGAGTTTTAATCCGAATTGACAATCTTTAACGATAGTAACATTACCAATGTTGATTCTTCTTTTAAAAAAAATATAGTTTTTATATATGATATTGGTAAACTTGGCAGTAGGGTGGGGGTGCGGGTGAGGCTTGACGGTGGAGAAGGAACTTATCTGTTTTGAAAGTAGAATTTCGTTTTCTAATGTGTTTCGTAATTGGAAAATTTGGTTGTGTAGGAAAATATTGTGGATTGGTTGGTGACTTTGCCATCAACCCCATAAACGCATATTACTGAAGTTACTATAGTGCATAAACTATTCATTTGAATTGAGTATGAAAATAATGAGCAATAAACTCTCTTTCAATAGTTTTTAACATTGTGAGTATCTCATGATTAGGTTTGAACGGGAGATATTTCATTAAAATCATTCAACTGAGCATATATATAGATAGTTATTTAAATAAAGAGTCATACTAATAAGTGTTTTAAAGGTATTTATTAAAAAAATCAAAATTGAAAAAATAAATTTTAAATCTTTAAAAACTTGAAAATATAAGTTCTAATATATTTTTAATATAAAATTTTTAGTTTTAATTATTTTTAACAAATGTCTCAAGAGTATTTATTATATATTTCTTAAATAAATATTTACGTTTTTTTTTTACTCAAAATGAATAATACTTTCTAAGAGGAGAATAAAAATATATGTATCAAATATAACATAATTATCATTTTAAAAAAATCAAAATAATTTTCAAGGTTTGAAGTTCACAACATCCACTATTTCACAAAACCACTGTACATCCTCACTTTCTCAAACCCTGACCGTTGATCAAATCACACTACCATCCATCAGTCTACAAAAAGCTGTGCAACATAATACCAACATCTACTTGATCATAGCCAAAGAAAATTTTGGCATCTATTCTCTCTCTTGAAATTGCAATAGAATATATTATCAAAAAATATTACAGTATAAATTAATTTTATAATAACTGTGATTAAAATTATTTATTATTTTATAGTAATTGTTTGAAACAACAAAAGTATTATAAATAATTGTGATTACAATATGTATAAAATAATTTTATATTAATAATATACATTAATTAATATCTTTTATATTTATTTAAATCTTTTATATTATATAGTATTTTTTTTGTTATTAGACTGCTACAACATGCCGTGGCCTCTTCTGCAGAAATCTGAGAAAGAAATGAAAGAGCTGGCACAAAACCCAACACTCTCATTTCAGAATATAACACGACACAAGCTTTGTCTAAACCTCTTCAACAAAAAATCAAAACAAAAAAATAATATAAAATATTTTATTTATTATATTATATATATACACGCATATCCATTCACACTCATTTCACAATCCTAGCCTAGAAGAGACCCACGATATATCAAACTCATATGATTATGATGACTATGATATATTCAAATCAAGATACCCTCAAAGGAAAAGGAAAAAAATTTCAATTTTCAACCCCATCACAATTCAACTATTCTTAGCTTTGAAGTTTGAGCTCAAACTCCAACATTCCAAACTTGCATAGAGATAAAAATCTAATCTTTTTAAGATAAAGAGAAAAACAAAAGATAGATTTTTGGTGAGGTGTAAAGAGTAAAAAAAAAAAAAAACTTTGCAACTCTGTTTTGTTCTTTTTTGTGTGTTATTATGAGTAACTGGTTGGGTTTTTCTCTTACTCCACACTTAAGGATTGATGAAGAATTTGGAAGAGAAAATCAAGAACATGTAGGAGAAGGTGAAGAAAGAGGAAGCTATGTTGTTCCTCCTTCTTCTCATCATCATCCTCATCACTTTTCTGTTATGCCTTTGCGTTCTGATGGTTCACTTTGTGTTTCTGATTCCTTTAGACACTCTGTTACACCTCAAGGTATCATTGCATGCCATCATATTTAATAACTATATAGTATTTTTTTATTTGGGTTTATTCATTTTTCATAAACTTGTATATTTCATCTTTTGAAATAGTTTTTGTTTTTATTGATTGCCCTCAAAAGGGTGTTTTTATTTTTTGTTTATTTTGCTCTAAGCCATTTGCATGTTGCTTAAAATACTTTCTTTTTATGCTCTTTCCTTTGATTCTTGCCTAAGGTTTGAAATTTTGCTGTTAAAAAAAATTAGTACTTTTTTTTTGTTTAATGTCTAGACCAATAAAATTTGTATATGATATTTTGATTTTGATTTTGTGGTGGCAGAATGGAGATATGATAATGCAATAACTGGTGGAAATTCAAATGAAGAAGGACCAAAACTTGAAGATTTTTTGGGATGTTACTCAAATTCTTCACTAGCTGAAACAAAAGTCTTTTGTTCACAACATGACCAAAACCAAAATAGTACTAATTCTAAAATCAATGTTAATGTGGCACCAAGTTTTTGCACTAATAATAACAACACAGAAATTGAAACTAGGGAGAATCTCACAAACCAATCTTCATTGATTAACTCTTTCCATGCATATAATGATAACAACAACAATAATCAACATGGCTTAATCTCAAATAATAATAGCATGTACAAGTCTTGGATGATTCAATCTCAATTTTCTGATGGGAAAAATTGTAATGAGGCAAATGGGTCATGTAATTTTCAATCACTTAACTTGACTATGAGTCCAAGTGTGCAAAATGGGGTTGTTGGTGCTGGTGCAATTTCTAATGTTCAGGTGAATGAAGATCCTAGAAAAAGGTCTTTGTCAAAATCTAATGCTAGAGAACCTGTCCCTCGAAAATCTATTGATACTTTTGGACAGAGAACTTCTCAATACCGTGGTGTTACTAGGTATTCATTGATCTTTGTTTCAAAATATTTTTTAATCCAAGGTTCTAAATGTGTTCTATATTTTTTAATTTTTGTTGAATTTTGATTTTTTTGGGGTTGTATGGATTTGTTTAGGCATAGATGGACTGGGAGATATGAGGCCCATTTGTGGGATAATAGCTGCAGAAAAGAAGGGCAGACTAGGAAAGGAAGACAAGGTGAGAGAATCATACCTTTTGATTTTTTTTTTTTAATAAAAGCTTTTTATTTTATATTCTTTGGTTTATATTGTCATTGATTAAGGAAGCAGGTTTTAGGACTATTTTCAAGAACCAACATTAGTCCTTTAACATCTTTTCTATTTTTCAATCTTTTCTTTTCTTTCCTCTCTTGTTTTGAAAGAGAATATACTAACAGTCTGTTTCATGCACTTGTTGGATACTTCTCCTTTCATGGATTCTTCAAATCTTTCTCAGTTTACCTTGGTAAGTAACACTCTTACATATGCATTTGTACTCTCTCTTTACTTCTTTACCAACCATGTAATGTACTAGTAACTCTTGAGATATACATTACTCAATATAAAGCATTGATATGTGTGCTTGGTTTCTCACAATCATTTATGACTTTGGGTAAACAAGAATTTAATTTTGATGGAATGTATTTGGAAAATTGATGTATTCAAGTTTATATATTTGATCTTAATTTATGATCAACTTTTCAATATTATTTTTTTGTTTATATTTCATTTCATAGATTGTAATTGTCAATTTTTTATATTGTCCATTAATCACAACCAATCGTATATGTAACTTTTAAAATCGTTTAAGTTCAAATTTTAATTAAAGTTGAATAGTTTAAATGATCATATAGTTAACAATATAATTTTTTTACACCAATAATTCATGACAATTAAATTTAAACATATTTCTATTATTATTAGGTGGTTATGACAAGGAAGAAAAAGCAGCAAAGGCTTATGACTTAGCTGCACTGAAGTATTGGGGTCCAACAACTCACATAAATTTCCCTGTAAGGTTTCTGAGACTTGCAAAGTTCTCTCCTTTGGAAAAAAAGACTTACTAATTCAGTAGACTTAAAACAGTACAATATAATAGAAGGACCAAAAAAAAAAATTTAAGTATTTAGTAAAGTCAAATATTTATTGTATATTTAATGTATGCAGCTTGAAGTTGAAATATAGCATATAGTTAGTAACTGTGATCACACTATGTATCTACTTCTTTCTTAAATGCTCAGTTAAGCACTTATGAAAAGGAACTTGAAGAAATGAAGAACATGACAAGGCAAGAATTTGTGGCCAATTTAAGAAGGTAGTACCATTAAATAAAATTCCATTTAATCTTTGTTTGAATTATTTTTCCCTATCTTTTATTCAATATGAGGAATTAATTGTCCTTTTTGCTTCCCTATGACAGGAAGAGCAGTGGATTTTCAAGAGGTGCGTCTGTGTATAGAGGTGTGACAAGGTATGGCCCTAAAGTGATGTGCTTTATCATATATATTAATATTGGTAAAGCTTTTATATGAATTATTATTTTCTGCAATTTCAGCTTTTTTTTAATTAATTAATATGGAGAATTATTGGCTAACATTTATCATTTTCCTCTTGTTCCCTTTTCAGACACCATCAACATGGAAGGTGGCAGGCTAGGATTGGAAGGGTTGCAGGAAACAAGGACTTGTATCTTGGCACATTTAGTAAGTTTGCTACCATCCCTCACTATTGCCTTTGTTTCAAGCTTCCTTTTTTCATTTATTTTTTCTATTTTCAATTATGTATTTTCTTCCTTATGCATGCTAGTGTAAATTATAATCCACTTTTTTTTAAGGCATGTGTTAGTAATTAGTTGTCACGTTAGTATTTTCTCATTCATTTGGGATTGAATCTCAATTTTTTAACTCCTTCAATCATTAGCTCAAACTAGTGGAGCTATCCACTCGCGTGTCTCCATAATTTGTCTTTTCATGTATCTAGTTTTCATTTGAGTGTCTTGATATTTTATCTAATAAGAATCCCCATTTTTTTATTTACATTCCATTAGGAGTAGTAAACGGTCATTTTGGTTTCTGAATGTATAAGGCCTTGTCACTATATTAATTATGTATCAAAATTACAAAAACATTTAAAATGTATTTTTTTAGTAACTTTGGACTAAATTGCTTTATGAATTCAAATTCGAGGACCAAACTAACTTACGAAAAACACATTTGAAAATCTAACTAACTAACGAAAGTCACATTTAGGTATGTTTTTATAATTTTGATACATTCTAATTATCTCCATTTGTTGATTCCCTTTAGAATAGTGTTGAATATAATATTTTTAATTTATGATATCATGTGTCTAGTTTTCATTTGAGTATTATCTCTAATTGGTGAACCTTAACAATCCTATAGGCACACAAGAGGAGGCTGCAGAAGCATATGATATTGCAGCAATTAAATTCAGGGGAACAAGTGCTGTGACCAACTTTGACATAAGTAGGTATGATGTGAAGAGAATTTGCTCAAGCTCAACTCTAATTGCAGGAGATCTTGCGAAACGGTCACCTAAAGACTCGGCTCCTGCAGTCGTTATCGAGGACTTCAATTCGTGCGGAAGCTCGTCGACACCTTCTCAGCCGCCTCCTATGACAATCACCGATAACGAACAACATTCCGATGAATTGTCCAACATGGTGTGGAATTCAAACAGCGACGAGCAACATCATAACGAGTGTGGAAACACCAACATCACCGAATCGTCGCTGCATGGATCACCGAGCAACAAGAATGAAATGAATCCTCAAAGTCCTAAATGTGCTGTTGGAATTCCTAATGAATTTGGAGTGAGTGGAACAGATTATGGACATGGTTACTTCAACCTTCATGGACCAAAATTTGATGATGGAAACAATGAAAATGATCACATGAACAACAATAGGCTTGGAAATTTGGGTTTGGTTAATCAAGTTCCTATGTTTGCTTTGTGGAATGAATGAATGAAGGGAATGTTTGAGACATTAAAAATATTATTATTAGCTTAGGAAAAACTAAGATATGATGAAGTCAGAATATTATTATTGAATGAATTATTGTTGTTTGGTATATGTTAACTTTTTTTTTCTGTTGAAGAAAAGTGATATGTCAGAAATGTTGATCTCTGTGTGTTGAGTAGGTAGGGTACATATACTAATTAGACCAAGATTATCTACTTTGGTGGAAATGTAAAATGTTGCATTTAACCAATCATAAGATTCGTACAAAACTTTGAAAATGAAAATTACTATATAGTATATGCTCTTTGGCCAGTAACACAATTTATCTTTTCATATAAATTATCATTTGGCAAGTTGTCACGAGTACTTTTTCTTTGACTACAAAGATATTTTCATGCATGAATCTTTATAGAAAATTGGTTCAGTTTGTCATGCAAATTAAAAGAGGGTGATAAATTAATGGAATGTGGTGGGGAAATAAAATAGTGACATCTATGTCTTTTGGCATCAAGACAAATAAGAAAAAGATGAGAAATTTCCCTACTTAGCATCATAATGTTACTTTCATGTTCTTAAGCACTTGCTTTAAAATAAGTAACAACCGTGTGAGAAAAAACACCCCTATTTGATCTCCCATTTGTCAGACTTAATTTAATGTTGTGTCCGCAAAAATACACTATGTTTGATATCATGCAAAGATGATCAAAATCATGTGATTTTTTTATAAGTTATAAATTGTGTTTGGATTGGATGATTTTGTAAAAGTTATATTATGTAAGTTTTTGTAAAATTACAGTGATTTAGTATGATTTTGTATAGTGAAATCAAACATGCACAAAGTGACATGTATATCTATTAGATATTGAAACGTGATTATATCGATTAAACATAGATGAATGTAGTTAATGTTATAGTAAATTAATGCTTAACTAGATTTCAACCTGCGTGTTATGCAGACGTCTAGAAATTATATAATATATACAATTTTAAGTCTCCTTTAAAATTAATCATTTATAAGTCTCATTTTTTATTTTGATTTGTGAGTTAACACTCTTATTAAACAAACCTTATATTTTAGTAGCATAAATGCAATGACTTAGATATCAAATTAAATATAATAGTTGTATTTATAATTTTATTTTACACAATTTTATTTGTAAATATCATCTCAAAATAATAATATTTAATTAGATTTATAAATTATAGAGAAGGAAATGGATATTAAAGTGCTAGTTACATCACAAAAGAATAACTTAAAAAAATATTAAAAGTGACACTAGCATATATAAAATTCACAAGGCAACTAAAGAAATTAAAAAATTATTAAACGATTTGAATTTATAATAGTAATTAATTTTCTTTCTACGATAATATGTTATCTTAAACAAAAAAGTTTGAACTAAAACAAATGTATAACTTAAGTGCAACTTAAAAAAGACATTAATTAAATTCGATTATGAAAATATATGCATTTAGAATACAATAATTATGGAACCCGATAGAAACTTTGTTTTTATTGTATTAGTGTGAAAAACAACATTACTCTTCAAGATAAGTGATTCTTCTGTCTCATTTTAAGTATCTCATTTGAGGTGTGTACAATTATTTAGAAAATGATTAGGTGATTTGATTTCAATGATAAAATATTTTATTTACTCAAATATTTTTATTAATTGCAGTTAGCTGAAAAAAATGATGAGTTAAAATATAATAAATAAAAGTATTAATGGAAAAAAGTAATTAATGTTGTATTGGTATTGTAAAATGACAAATAATTTAAGACAAAAAGAAATGGAAAATGAGGTATTTAAAATGAGATGGAGGAAATAATCGTTTCTTTGTAAACTTGACTTGTTAGAATAAATAGCAATTCATAAATTTGTGGAAAAAATCTAAAACAATTGGTTAAAATCTAATTTGTAGTATCCATTTGTTCATCTCATACTCGCATGTCTCTTGTGTCGGGTCTTTTTTGTTGAGTTATATGAGCCAAAAGCAATAAATATAATGTCTTTCATGATACAATTATAATGTATAAGGAAATTTTGAAATTTGATTTGGAGTACTTAAAGTTAAAAATATGAATTAGAAGTTTCAAATTATCACGTAGACAAATGTGTTTTTATTATTGTTCCTTAATTACTGTGAGAACTTTAATTATCCGAAAATTATGTAAATTTTAATCATTGTCCAGTTAATTTATTGTGCTAAAAAAATATGCATTGTAATAATGGATCTACTTTGAATGACGGAAATTAAGAACTATCAAGACCTTATGGTTTAAAAAAAGAAGAGAAAATTACAAAATAAGAAGTGAATGAAAGAAGACAAAACATATAGT
Organism: Cicer judaicum; assembly: GCA_037974835.1. Taxonomy (NCBI): domain Eukaryota; kingdom Viridiplantae; phylum Streptophyta; class Magnoliopsida; order Fabales; family Fabaceae; genus Cicer; species Cicer judaicum. The sequence goes on from JBBPBS010001102.1 coordinate 4,207,507, forward strand.
TTGTTGAATGAAACATCAATAATTGACATCCACATAAATTAAGTAAATTAGACTTTTTTACTATTGATATTGTAAATGAAAGATAACATAAAAATTATATAACTAAATACTAGACATAAAATGGAACACACATTTCCCGTGGCTATTAATCCCCTATGGAAGAAAAAGATATTCGTGAAGGAGAAAAATATATCAAAGTTAGTTATTCAAATAAATATTAACATTAATTGTATTTCGTCAAACACCACAAAAGCATGTCTCGAGATTGTGATTTCGCATCTTCTTAAATATTAGTTCAACCAAGAAAAAAATAATAGACATTTAGACTTACATTGGAAATGGTTACATAATAAATTTATATTTAATAAATAATAATTAGATAATAGAAAAACGTTTATTGCATTATGAGCTATTATTAATTATTTTTGTTGTTGATCAAATAAAATGTAATACATGAAATGAAATTGTGTATTATATGAAAAATAGAAAGATAATATGACAACTAAAAAAATAAGTGAGATGACGCAAATAGAATTAAGTGACATACAATATGATTAGATGTCAAATGAATGATTTGGGAGTCTATTTTAATATATATATATATATATATATATATATATATATTGTGTGTTTGTTTAGTTTTGTAGTGACAAAAATTGATTATTATTTTTTTCAGTTAAGTAGCCTAGTAGTTAAACTCACACACCGAAAGTGTGGAGTAGTGGAAAACATTGGGTGTGAATGTCTTTGCAGCTACCAATTGACTTTGGATTAATTGATTTTATAAAATTAATTAATGTTAAAAGTTAGTCGAATATTGTAGTCATCGTGCAAAATTTGATGTTTTGCCAACTATCTGTGTGATCAATTGATTAGTCATTGCTTGATTGATTCGTCATTTGCTCAACTGATACAATGATATTTAGATTAATTGACACTTGAGACAATGATCTCCCTTTTTGATCAAATGATTACGCTAAAAAATAAACTCTATATCTAAGTTGTGAGTTTCTACACTACTCAAAATAGTGTTGAATGATGAATTGTTATCTAAGGTTGCATGGAAAATGAAGGAAAGTAAAAAATATATGTAAAGACTTGTTTGATTGATTGTGTGTGTAGAATATAAACTTTACAATGAGTGTTTATAGACTTACTATAACTAAGCAACCTACATTAATATTGTTTGCCATGTTTTTTTCCCCACTACCAAACAATGTTCTTTGCCCCCACTACTATATAACATCATGTAATCATGGCTAACACAACTAATATAGGTAATTCCTGTGTAGACTGAATTGTTTACTTTTATATTAGCCAACCACGTTATTCATAACCTATTATTAAGGAAATAAGTCTTCATGCATGTTCTTATGTTCTTGACTTAGCAAGCGAATATTTTGCTCATACAATTTAGTTGAGGACATAATTGTAATTGTATGGCTGAATGATTGGTTGTCATCTACTCGTGCTCTTCATATTCCTATTTTTTTAAGGAATGTTTGACCATTTTTTTCATTTAAATTGAACTTGGAGTCCGATTTGTCTTTTTTTATCTCTCTTTAACACACCCTTTATCATACCACATATGTAGGAAAATGGTTAATATGACTCTAATAAGACTTAATAACAACATCTAAATTCATTATTGCAATGCAACTAATACATAAATACTTATGTTAAAGCCTATAACAATCTCCAAGTCCATTTAGACTTGGTAACCGCATTTAACCGACAACCGATAACTATCAACCAATTCTACATAAGTAGATTCCAATGTCAGTTGATTGTGAGATAGTTGATAGTCAAGTCATTCCACTTCAGCCTAGTGGGCAAACATCCATTAAAATTGTGATATTCACATATTTTAACTATGTGATTCAATCATTCAAATCAGCTTATATTGACTCGAATAACTTGAAATTAGAATTAGGTCGATTCGAATCACCTTATCGAATTTTCTTTGAATTGAAGTTATGTTGATTTGAATCAACATACTAATGTGATTTGAGTAAACATGCATGTTTTAGAATTTTAGTGCATCATATTTGTTTTCACATTTCATTACATACGAAAGTCTTCATCATTCATTCATGAGCAAGAAACACCACTTTTTCTCTTCGAAATTCATTGATCACAAAATCCCTTTGAAATATCTTATATTCTTTTATGTTGAGTCATTGACAGTGAGAAAACTAGATTGGATTCTTTGTATGTGAGTGTTCAATATAATGAAAATTGAAAGTGTTTCAATGGTAAATTGTTGAAGAAAAATAATTGATTTCTTTTCACTTAGATTGGGAATTATGGGTTTTTAAGTTTCATGATCTTCAAGCTGTGAATGAGGAAAATTTTATCCAAATGGAAGGTTCAAGGATTGGATGCTTCAAGATTCAAGTGTTAGTTGTTTCAAATCGAAGATTAAGATTAAATTTTGAAAGCTTTTAAAATTTGGAGGATTTTTAAGATTCAACAAAAACTGTATCATATCAATAGATTTTATGTTGTTTTTGTGTTGAATCTTGATTTGAGACTTTTTTATTTTCACCAAGTCATTTTTAATTTTAAGGTAAAATTTATAATTTTGAAATGGTGCAAATTTTTTGATTAAATTGTTAATTGAAATTGCATTACTTTGTTCTTAGTGACTTGATTATTGTAAAATTAGTTTGTGATAGCTCTACCCAAAACGTATGCCAATTGTGTGCGATTGATTTGCTAACAAGTAAATAATTACCTAATTGATCGAAGGTTCAATTAATAAATTAAGTATTTTATTGTTTCGTTTTATCAAGTCTTTGTATTTTAAAATCAATATAGTGATTTGTGTTCGATTGACTTCAATAACTTTTTGATAAGAATTCAAACAAATTAAAATTTTAATTTTCTATTTACGTATCAAATAATCTATCTATTAACTATAAATTACGGGAAATCACATAACCTAATACGAGTTAGGACATTATATATTCGACCCTAATTGGTCCCTAAATTTTAATAGAGTCAATTCATTAGATAATAATTTGACTCTTACGATAAGTATTGTATGGTGCAATAGTAGGTAATAGAATATGCAAAATCAACATATCAAGTCATACAACAGAGAAAAATAAAGATAACTTTTGTATTGATCAAATGAGAAAGATAATTAAAATAATATATTAATAGGTATAATAAAACTTATATATCCAAATTAGAACAACGAATTTCTAACTATGATAAATTTGCAACACTTCTAATTTATGATGAATAATACAATATGTTTAGTCATATAAATTATAAATAATAAATATTTTATAATGAGAAACGCCGAAATATATTGACTAAAAGATTTTTTTAGATGATTTATTATTCGTTTGAAATAAGAACAAGAAAAAAAATTCTAATACAATAAAAAAATAATTAGTTTTGAACGGATAAAAGAGAAAAAATGAATAAATTATTTTAGAATCAAATAAAAAAAAATCAATTAAGTTTCTATGAAAATTTTCTTAAGAAATATTTTTTTTAAAAAAATAGCAGAATAACTAATTATCTTATACCATAGTATAATGTACAAAATCAACATATTAAACTATGGAAGAGGAGAAAATAGAGACAATTTTTGTATTAATTAAATAAAAAGAATAATTACATATAATAAGATTTATTCACTGAGATTAAATAAACTAATCTCTAATTAAAATAATTAATTTATAAATAACATCTAACTAAAATATCTAATTTATAACTAATTTTACGTATAGAAAATAGCCTGCTATAATACACGGGTGGGTATGGTGCGCACTCACCCAAAAGATCTTGACCTTGTCGTAGGAAAATGTCCCTTTTGACTTGAGAGTTGAGAGAAAGGGAATGGATGAACGGGGAGGTGCCTTAAATTGCGTGCCTATTCTCAATTTTTTTTGTTCTAATGCATGTTGTCATTTTACTACAAGACAAAAAAAAAACATTGCCTATGGTTTTAAGAAAATAAAATAAAGCTAAATTACACTTTTGTTGTCTTAATTTACGTTTTGAGTTTCACTTCTTTAAACTTTGTTTGTTTTAGTGCATTAAATTATAAATATTAGGTAATTTAATCTTTTGAGTAATTTTAATTTTATTTTAGTCATATAAATTATAAATAATAAATATTTTTATTTAAATTATAAAAATTAAATACTTTGATATTTTAAATATTTATAATTTAGACAATTAAAATATCAATACTTATAATTTAAGATATTAAAATACTATAAAAATAACTTACTAGATGAAAGTGCCAAATATTTATATTTTAAAAGATTAAAATTTAACAAACCAAACTTAAAAATCATAATAAAATCTAAAATTAACTTAAGAGATCGAAAATATAATTTAACTTTAAATAAATTAAAATTAAAAAAACAAATTGTGAAAATTGTATTTGCTAATTTACAATTATATTTAAAAATCATTTAAATTATCACGGTGGTGCTATTGAAAAGTAAACATTAATTATCCTTGATATAATAATTAACTAAATGATCGTGTGTGTTACCTTAGATGGGTGATCAACTATGAATTGGGAAATAAAAGTCTAATACTCAAAACTTCAACAACAATACATTATACTATTTATACATATAAATTAATTTTATTTATTTATTTTACTTTTAAATATTTATTTAATTAATGTTGATTTAATGAATTAAATTTTAAAAAATACATTAATTTTATACATTTTTATTGAATTAACATCAATATAATTATTGTCTTAATTATAAAAGTTTAAAAATTAAGAAAATTGTTAATTAATAACAACGACTACCATCGATCATTATTAGAGTTTTGAATTATTTTTAAATATTAATTTACAATTAATTATGATCTATCATAATATCTATCTTTTAAGTAGCGTGGTCTGTCGATTACTATCTATTAAAATATTTTACATTAAAATTTGTCTATAAAAATATAAAAAATCATTGAATTTGTTTTTAAAGTAGCTATAAGTATTTAAACTTTAAAAAAATTCCTACAACGATATATTTTGTGGTGTGGATGTCTATCTTCATTAGTTTTGAGAAATTAAAATCATCCCCATTTGTAGTTTATTAGGGATTTATATTATCAATTGTAATTGAGTTGTGCTGTTATGATTTTCAATTATCTCATTTAGATTAACAATTGAGATTGTTTGACGTAATAAAATTAATTTGAAATCAACCGTTGAGATTAACTAATACATAAAAGTCTATCAGTGCATGAAATTGCTATATGCTTTTTATGGTTAAGTTTGTTTTCTTAGCTAATTAATTAATATAATTTGTATAAGAAGGGGTTCTTTCTTTTTAAATCATAAGTTACATGTTTCATAATACTTCATTAGTTTCACATTAAGTATCACATATTAAAAATTCAATAATTAAAAATAGATAAAAGTCGTTTTATCATAATTACTTATCTTTAATTATTTATGTGTTTTCTATTATCATTAATATAAATTACAATCATATTTTGAAAGTTATATATTTTCATGAGACACCTTAGTTGGCTAAAATTCATATGAATTACATTACATTACAATTTTTTTTTTTTTGTGTTGTGATTCACTAAGAGGTAGAGCACACAAATATTATTTTTTACTCTAAAATTTATGAAAATTAATTAAAAAAAGTTAATGTATTTAATACAAAATTAAAGTTAAATATATATAATTTATTTAATTCATTTTTGTTTATATTTAAAAGAAGATGGTATTAGTTCTTCAGTTCTACCTCAACTAACAAATGACAATATTGTTAGACTGAATGTCTTTTTATAAATTCAAATATAAAATATCACAATTATGAGAATTAATTATAATGGTATTTATTATCTCTTGTAAGTAGAGAAAAAAAACTCTAGAAAGGAGAGCGTTGAGTAAAAAAAGAAAAAAAGTGTAAATTTAAAGTGAGAAAAATTATCAAAAATTTAATAGTAAAAATATAAGTGTCATACATAGGTGATTATAAATTATATAAATAATAATTTAAAAAAATAGGGGAATAAAAAATTATTATTAATTAAAATTACTCTAATAATCATTTTCCAACCTTTTTTGAAGTTCTTCAAATAAATTTAAATTCTTTCGATTAATAAATGTAATTCATATATCCAATTCATTTTTTTCTGACAAATATCAATCACTAATAAACTATAATAAATATATCATATAGACTGTCATTTTTAATTTTAATGTAATTTTAATTATTTTTTGTTTTATATTTATAATAATAAAAAATAAATGAATAAAAATAAAATGAATATTATCTTTATTATGGTGTTTTTTAATATATAAAAAAATTAAACATCATTTATTTGAAAAGAAACCAGTTAATTTGAATTATTAACCAAAAAGAAATGATCTAAAATCCTTATTATAGGTTGAATGAATGCAAAAGGGGACAAACAAAATTTATCGCTGCAACAAAATTTGTACGTATTGAAGGGGGGCCCTTTGGGGGTTTGCTACAGAGAGAAAATTTAGTGAGAGATTTTGTTCAGAAGAGAAAAATATGCATATAGTGGCAGAGAGGGCCATGAGACGCAAGAGACACAGATAAAGACACAACATGTATAGGACAAGATGCTTAAAACATCCAGAGACATTTCTCCATCATTACTTCCCCTATTTCCAACCTATAGTACATGTTTGTGATGCCATCGCCAAATCTAAATAGATACAATACATACCTTACACAATTTCAATGTAAATGTCTAGTACGGTATATATATTAATTATTTTTTATTTATTTTTTTTTCAAATTTACAAATTAATAAATAAAGTAATTAAAAATTAATATTAATCTTTTTTTTAAACAATCAAGCTGAAAGATGCTTTAATCATTTAATACAACGGTAATTATATACGTAATTAAAATATTTAAAGTAATTTTGTAGTATTATATCAATTTAATATATCTTACGATAATGATATTTTAATATAATTTATAAAATTTTATAATTTATTAAATATATATATAATAAATTTAAATCAAAAGATAAATTAAATTAACATTTTTTAATATTTAAAATATTGATAACAAAGAGTAAATTGATAATTTGAAAGTTGTTGTACTTGAATAACTTGTGCTTTTCTTTTGTTGAAGTTATAGCAATAAAACTACAAGTAATATTTATGCTACAATTGATGGGTAGGTGGTACTAGTGCTATAACATGCATGGGATTAAGTAGATTGTGTAGGCAAGAATAGGATGAGAGGTGATTTCAGAGATTGCATGGGTTAGATGCTTGGCGTGACAGTTTCAGCATTTTTATATCATCTATATATTTTTTAAAATATTTATATATGTACTTCATTAATATTTTTGTGCCTTTATTTAAAGAGTGCAATTTTGTTATGGGTGGAAGTGGAATAGACATGTCATTCTCTATAGTCTGCATGCATACAACAGCCTATGGTTTATGCTTCCTGCAATGCTACCTACCAATTGTAGAATCAACTCTTGTGATATTCGAGTTTAATCAAACATTTCAAATCTAATCAAAGATTGTTGGAAAAGATTGGTCGTGCTTACAGGGTCAACGTGGTATGTAGACTACAATCTAATCCAATATTTCAGATTTTGCAAATATAAAATTGTTTTTATTATTGTATTTAATTCATCTGTGTAAAATAATTTTTTTACTCCTAATTAATAAAAATCCATTATCTTGATAAGTAAACTTATTTTATTTTATTTTAAAAAAGTGTCTAAAATGACATATTTAATTATTATTAGACTTTAGTGATGTAAAAATAATTTGATTTGAGAATTAAAAAATAAAGAAATTTTGTATATAAAATTTTAAAATTGATCACAAAAAACTAACATAATTTAAAAATTATTATAAGTTATTTATAAAAAAAAATATTATTAGATGTTAGTGTAATATTGGTTACAACTTTATATATTTTCTTTGAAAAAAAATTAAAACAAAATATATTAACTAAATAAACCCTACACGTAACATAAGAAATGCTATGAGAAAAGATAAATCATACAAAATTCTAAATTTTGAATTCAAAGTGGAGTGTGATTACTATGATTCACTATCACATAACACTTATACAAATCATAGGTTGCATATATCACTCACTGATTAATATCATAATTAAACATTGACAAATTATATTTAAATTATAATCAAATTAAATGCTTAACTTTTTTATATTTAAATTATAATTAAATTAAGTGCTTAATTTTTTCAACAATTCCGAATATATTAATATCTTGTTGCCAACAAATAACATTATTACATAGTTTCCATATTAATCACACAACTGCTAATCTACTATAAAAAAATTATCCCACTTAACTTTACTTCCAAGAACTAAACTACCCAATTGCAACACATGGTCAATTTGCAAATTTACAAGTGAACCACTATATTTTTTATGATCATATTGTTTATATTTGATCATATATATCACTTGCACACAAAGAATAAATGTTGAACTGTTTTGCTACGACTTGCAACCACACGTAAATAACCTATTATTAATAATGTTAACCCCTCTTTGATACAAATTATCTTTCATCGGCAATCTATTGCCAAATAAACACCACACAAACAAATAAACATTTATCTATACCAACTTATTTCAAATGGGTAGCTTCTTGCTATTACATAAAATCCTTTAAAATTGTTGCATGTTTAATGCTTATATGGAGAAATATACTTTATACTATGGAGTCTTAATTTGAATTCTCCCGTATGCTAGTTGCCACCCACCTTCTATTTGGTCAAGAAAATACAACTACCTCTCTTTTTCTTTTTTATTTATTACAGAAGAATGATTTATGGTCATTTTTATTCAAAATTCCTTCTTTAATTATATTATATTTTATTAAATAAGTTAGTGTTACACATATTTTATTTTTACAATGAAATTTATCATTTCAATTCACTTTTACTAGAATATATGCAAACATAAATTACTCTAATTCAACTCATATTTTTAGGTGATAAAAATTAATTTTGAATGAATTATTTTTGTAAAATTAATTTTAGTTAAGAGTAAATTGAATATAAAATAATTTATGCTTGAATATATTTACATAAACATGAATTTAACAATAATTTTATGTAAAATCACATTTAAATTCATAAAATATAAATTTTAACTTCAAAATAAAATCTATACTTTTAAAATTAATTTTAACTCTCAACCATACATACAATAAAATTAATTTTATAAAATTTAATTATTTTAAAATTAATTTTACGTAGTCAAAATCAAACACAATTATAGTTGATATAATGAGTGTGTCTAACAAAAATATCAAACCACTATAGTAGATCAAATCATGAATAAAGGTGTGACCATATTAATATTATTATTATTATTAAGATAGATATAGGGATATCCCCATTCCTCCAAATGGCCATCTGGGGTGTCCTATAGCAAGCAGCTGAAGTTTAACCACTGCAAGCAATGTACCCTCAATTTCCAAGGCATTGGCACTTATAATACCCCTTTTCTTCACTTCAGTGTCCTTAAACTCAAAACTTTCGCACTTTTCTCATAATATCTTTATTTTTTTTATCCCCTTTTTGAAAATAAAATTGACAATGTAGTAAAGCAAAAACGATGGGTCGTGGGAACAATAAACAATGAAGTCTACTTTTTTATCCACAATGAGACTAAAATAACTTTTTCTTTTGGCTCATGCATTCCACACACCTTTTTACCCTTCATTCATTTCATAGCATTGCTATGTCTCAACAATTCCAACATACCACCTTATGTCCCTACATTTCTATCAAAATTACTAAATTGCCATTAGGTGATGAGTTACAATATTTTTTTTGAGCTAGTGAGTTGTGAATGGGACAAAACATTGATGAGGATAGGAGATGCCAATGCCAATGCCATGCATAGGTTGGATAGACATAGGCATAAGAGCAAAGAAAGAGCATTAGGACAAATGTTGGCTGACATTTTTGGCTAAAGTGACTGCCTTGATGCGGCTATTGAGCTGGATCCGCCCAACATGCTTCTTGCTCTCTTTGCTTACTTGCTTGCTCCACTTTTTATTTTTATTTTTATTATATATAATAAACAACTTTATACTTATTTCTCTCTTACAATTATTCACTCATTTCATTATTTTATACAAATTTAAAAAGTGAATAAAATAAAAGAGGATAATATTTTCATTAAATTATTTTTTTAGTTATATTTATAATTAAAAGTTAATGTATTTAGATTTAATACATATTTTTTATTAAGTTACTTTTATTTATAAATAAAAACACATAAAATCAAAGAGAATTAATAATCTAATTAAAGATTAAAGATATAATATTTAATACTTTAATAGTAGAATTTTAAACTTGAACATAGATTACACCCCATGTGAGTGGAAAGTCCAATCATAGATAAACTACAATTTTCATATGCTCTACTACTATAGCATTACCTTCCTTTCTAAAATGAAAAAAAAAAATAAACTTCATTCATGAAAAATATGAATACGGATCAAAAAATTTGTTCGATGTATTTTTGAAAGTAATTAAAAAATATTTAGATATATTTTTAGTTCCGTATTTTATAAAAATTAAACATTTAATTTTCTTTTTAAATTAGATTTTTTATGTCCCAAACTTTGATTTTTTTTTAATTTTTTTTTATGTGGTAGTGCTTATTTGGTCAATGAAATATCTACGTCATTAAGGTTTTCTTCATTCATTATCAAAATAAAATCTACTCCCACCTGATTACATTTGTATTATTGGGAAGCCACTTATGAAAAATAGTTATCTAACATAACTGTCCAAACCCTGTAAAGAAGCTTAAACCAGGAAATTATTGATATGATAAAGTATTCAAGACCATGCAATCTTTTACACTTGAAGAGTATGAAGATTTACGAATCTGGGTTTCCAAACAATGTTTTTATATTTTTTATTTTATAGATTAAATATTTTACGAACAATAAAAAAATAAAAAAATTATTGACATGAATATTTCATTGAATACATAACCATTGCCACATCATTAATGAATAGGCCACATTAACAAAAACAACTCTAAGATACGGTGGGGGGGAAAATTCCAGAAAACAAGAGTAAGTTGGGGATAAAAAATTCATATTTTAAAAAAGGATTAAAACTTTAATTTTTACAAAATAAGACATTAATTAAAAGTAAATTTAAATTTAAAAAAATAATTTTATTAATTTTTTATTTATATTTATTTATCTATAAAATGGAGAGACTCAATATCTTTTAAGAAATGAATGAAGAAGATGGTGATCTCTATACTTCGAAGTTTCTTCTAATTTGAATAATATTTTAATTAATTAGATATGATCCATAAAATAAATATAAAGTTTAAGTTTAACATATTCAATGTTCTAGGTCTCAGTCTATTTTGAATGTCTTATATTTTTTTATCGAAAAAGTTTGCTCTGACTTATTTGTTAGACTTTGTCTTATAATATGCACAATAATGACACTCTTGCATCATACCCATTTATTTTTCTCAATTGGATTATAAAATCTATCATATCTTATTTGATTCAATTGTGAGATTTATTAATTCAATCTCATTTATAAATTTTTTAGTAGTGAGACTTATGATTCTAATCATAGAAACAAATTTATTGAGTAAAATTTATTTCACTTGGGCATCTAAGAAGATCTCAATTTATGCACATTTTTACACTACAATGTTTGATACATCGGTGAGAGCATATTTTTAAAAAAACGAGACTTACTTTTTTTTTAATATAACCTTTCCGATAAGAAATAAATTTATGAATTTATTTTATACATTTTAAAGTAATATTTTAAGAATTGATAAATTTTTGCGTAAAAGAAACTAATTTGTAAATATGTAAGCCCAACCCGTCAGCTCCATCCCAATGGTTGCAGCCCAGTCACTTTTGAAACTAATTCGTAACTTGGGCTAACGAACTTCCTTATGGTCCAACCCAACCCAGCCCAATTCTACTAAGGCTGCGTTAAGCCCAACTTTTACGTGCCTAAACGTTTCGGCCTTAATAGTTATTGTAAATTGTAATTGTTTTATTTATTTATTTTAGAAGCTACTTTTAAGCTAAAAGATGTTTGATAGATTACTTTTTTAAAAGCTCGGATCATATTTAAAAAATGCATATAATTATCTAATATATTTAAACATTAAGAAATTAATTCTATTAAAAAAATTTATTATTAAAAAACGTAAATATTTTTTTTAACTATATAATTTTCAGGAGAACGAGATTAATAATTCTGAGTTCGATGGAAAGATAATTAAAATCTGATTAATAATTGAAGTTTGTTAATAACTTGAATAAAATTACTTATCAAAAAACATGAATTTTTACAATAAAATGTTTTTTTTTAAAATAATTTAAAAATATTTTAAGAATATCATAAATATATAAAAAGAGATTACTTAATTATTTATGCCCAGAAAATATAAATAATTTTTTAGAGTATTAAAATGAAAATAATTTTTATTATTGCAATAGTCTTTTTTTGATTACCCTATTTTATTGCTACATATATATTTTTTTGGGTACATTCCATGTATACTCTTACTATTTCATTATCATTACTTTATTGTTTACATCAAACACTAGTGATTTTTTTTTCTTTTATTTCTTCATAGATGTTAAAGTGGAAAATAATTATAACCGTATAAAAACGTCAACCGCAGTAACATGTAAGTTTAATTTTTATAATAATATTTATTTTATTTAAAATTAAGATAAAAATTACACAAATTATTATTAATGATTAACGTACGTTAGCGTGTAGAGAAACTAACAGTTGGACGATGTTAGTAATTAATAATGCTTGTTTCATTATTTTCTCTTCTATTTTTAAATATGAAAAAGATTAGATAAAAAAATGCTAAAAGAAGAAACATAGAAAAACTGGCTTGTGTTTATTGAAATGTAAGAGTTAACAAACTTAATTCCTCAAATTATTTAGAGATTTAAAGCTAAACGATTTTTTTTTTAAACTTGTCAAATTTCACACATTTTAACGTAATATCGATTTATCTATTTCATAGATATCTAAACCATTGAGTCGGTTTTGATTTGTTCATTATCTCAATGCTCAACAATGGTTTGTTGCTTTTGCACACTAAGAATATATAAAGAACAATCATATGGTTTCAGTTATCTAGTCCATACCATTAGTCTAGAGTGCCATGTCTAATGGGATGTGCACTTCACTATCAACTAATCAAGCATCATTATTCAACCAATGTCAAATTAAGAAGGTGATTTTTGTGATTGGTTGATGGTGAAATGCAAACGTGTATTTCTAAAGATTGAATTGTAGTTTAAAATTATTTTTCTTATAAAATGTTGTGCGTTATTTTCCTTTTCCTCAAAGAATGAAGTGATAAATTATTTTTCTTTTAAAATCTTTACAAACTTAATTTAATTAAAGCTTGTTAGTTGACAAACATATGAAAAAACAAATATTAAAATGGAAGAACTTAAGTAAAAGCATACAATAATTTATTCTGATCACTATCAATCGGTATGTTCACCTCCATCTACATGTACACTTAGAAATATTTATCCATTATTCAAACAATAAATACAATAGTCTTGTGAGAGTCTCTGGATAACATTCAATCCATATTTCATAACTTCTTAAATATGCATGTTTAGGATATTTATCTTCGTTTGACAAAGATAACTATATTTTCCTTTATTTTGAAAAGAACATCTTTTCTTGGATGTGTGAAGACTCAAGACATGTAACACTATAAGTTGGGGTTTTTTTGCCACTACTCTATTTTTGAAAAAAAAAAAACACAAATATCCCTATTTCAAATTAATCTATCAAAATACTCCTTTTTTTTCAATTTTTTTCAATGTGACAAGTCGCTATTTGGAATGGCGACTTCCTTAAAGAAGACCAACTTCCAAATGACAATTTCCTATTAAAAATTAAAAAAAAAATTGAATTTTTTTTTAAAAACAAGTACGAAGTCGCCATTTGGAAGTTGGGCTTCCTTAAAGAAGTCGTCATTCCAAATGGCAACTTGTAACATTAAAAACAAAAAAAGAGTATTTTAGTAGATTAATTTAAAATAAGGGTATTTGTGTTTTTTTTTTTTTAAAAAAATCAGGGTAGTGAGAAAAAAACCCCTATAAATTAATTGTCTACAATATAACTCAAGTGTTAATATAATTCGAAAAAGCTTTGGTTAATAATATCCTAGCACAAAGTCATGCAAGTATTAATATACATACTAATATTTCAAAAGAAAGAGCAAAAGTAGAATGCGTAACACATTCATGGTTCAAAACAATTTTCTAAAAATTTTAATCAACTATAGCATAAATTGTTATGTTCCATTTCCACAACCGATGATCTAAGCCTCTTTACATGTAAAACTTTTAAATAATATGGAATGATATTACATATTACTAGGTCCCAAAGATATGGAACCAAATCAATTGACATTCTAATTCAAGAATATACTTACCGTTTGAATTTATTTTCTTTATAAGTTACTCTCAAATTACCTTTTCTATTTTGTAATACCATAAGTTAATTGTCTATAATATAACTTGAGCATTAGCATAATTCGACAAAAGAGATGATTAGTACAATCTCGACAATAAGTCATGAAAATGTATTAATACACATACTAATCCTTTAAAGAAAAAACATAAAAATATGGAGTACATAACACATCCATGGTTCAAAATAATTCCCCATAAATTTTAAGCAGACTATAGTGTAAACTGATACGCTTCATTTCTCCAACATGTGATCTAAGTCTTTTTACCTATAACACATTTGAATAAAGTTGGATGAGATTATATCTCAGTGAGTCCCAATAAATGATATTAGATCAATTAGCGTCCTAATTCAGGACTATCTTTATTTTATGAGTTTCTCTTCAATGTGAAGTTTTGACTCTTTCTAAATATTTAAGTCATTTGACGTGAGTAATCTAATGACTTAAACTCTACCTAACAAACATGTCATAAAGACTACATTAGTTTTACTAATACCTTCTTCTTGTTAATAATTTTATTTTGGTAAGATTTGACATAATTACGTCCGTAAGTGGTGCCCCACTTACCCTCTTCCGTAGTATATAGGCGGAGAATTCATCTAGCTAGGATGAATCCTATACTTCTCACTTTAATCAAATATATAGAAATTATATATAACAATCCACACACATATACACAGAAATATAACATCATATATTAATACATATATTAAAGACTACCATACACTCAACCTTAAAAATTATTATGGTAACATAAGCTATTGAGTCAATTATATCATACAAATTACATAATGTAAAATAAAATTCCAGAGAATATATTTAAGGTAGATTTTTCTCAAAACAGTCCCAAATTTGTGTTATAACAACTCAAAACTGAGTTTAACTTCAGAGTCAACTGACAGAAATTTATAAGTATCAGAATTGAGTGAATGAGTACTCTTTGGAAAGCTTATGATGTCTACTTTATAGATAAAATTTTATTTATTTTTATTAAGCCACAATTATTGCAGTTTATCAAAATAAAACACAATGACAAAAAACAAACAGAACAACAACTCTGGTCCAACATGTAACCCATTTGTCAACATCAGTACTCAATCAAACATCACAAATGTTGTACTCAATTTGAAGGTAATTGAGTCTAGTTTCTAGAAAACTAATAATCATTCAAAACGAATGTCCATAGAAAAAGTAATAACCAAAACATCACACATATGTCCTGCGAAATTCAAGTTAATAACATTTCTTCTATCCCCACTAATTTCCTAACAATTCTTTGCAACAATAATGCTACCAATTATGAGTAAATCAGTAATGAACACATCAAAATAGCATCCAAAATTTCAATTTACTCAATTCTAAAGTAATCTATTTCAAAATCTCTAAATCCAACAAAGAATAAAATAAAAATCCCTTTTTTTCATTTCAAACTCTTAAATCCTAAATCCCTAACCTATGGAACACAATATTTCTTACATATGCATGAATCAGAGATAGAAAAAGAGAAACTCACTTCTTGATTTCCAAAAGAATGGAGAAAATGATGGTACGGTCAACTCTTTCTACATTGACTTCTAGCAAAATTGCACCTTTCCTTTCTCTTTTCTGTAAATGTTTTTGGTTGTTTTCTCTCTTCTTCTCTTTTCTCCTTCTATTCTTCTTTCTTCTCTCTCCCACTCTTTCTTCTTCTCTCCTCCCCTTCTTCTTCTTCTTCTTCTTTTTTTTTTTTTTAATTTGTTTTATTTATTTAACTTTTAGTTTACTACTTCCCCCTTTCTATTATTATTATTATTGTTATATACTAACATGTAAAATATAAAAATTACTACAAATTATTTATGCTAAAGAGGGATGTTACATATCTCTAACTATAACTCTTTCTAAATATTTAAGTCATTAGACGTGAGTAATCTAATGACTTAAACTCTACCTAACAAGTATGTCATGAAGACTACATTAGTATCAGAATTGAGTAAACAAACACTCTTTGAAAAATTTATGATGTCTAGCTTGTATATTAAATTTTATTTTTTTTAAATTAAGCCCCCAATTTTTTTCAATTCATCAAAACAATAAACAAGGTCATAAAAATAGGACAAAAGTTTTGGTCTAATTTATAACTCATTTTTAAGCATCAATATTATAACACCCTGATTTTTAACAGCGCGAGTGTTTTTTTTTTTTTAACAAAGAAATAAATAAAGAAATATTTTTGGATAAAATACTTAAGTCGTAACACAACGACAAAAGTCAGCAATATTTACAAATATCGGAAATAGTTTTTGAAACAAAATCCAAAGTATTAAAATAGCAAAATACACCAGGGCTATGAGACCTATCAGACATAGCTCATACCCCTAAAGTATTCTTAGCAAACACCTGTACAAAAACACTGTCCCAAGAATTTTAACTTCTCCACGTCGCATCAAGAAAATGGTACAAGGACCCATAAAAATAAAAGTCAAGCTGACAATATGAGGTATAGGTACAGTCTTTCAAATTGAAATAAATGCTTCAACACAAAAAAAGACAACTAAACCCTATACAACCCTCTAATCTGATCATGCTATAAAAAGCTATACAACCTGGGTGATCTCCACGTACTCCGCAAGATCCTTTCGACATAGCTCCGGTCAGGTATGAATAACTACTTTCCCATCTCCAGGGTACTAACTGGTAGGATGATCCTGGTTCTCATCTGAGGGCAAAACCAAAATTTCCACAATAATTGTAAAGGTCACAAACCGAAATAATTGTAATATCACATAACAAAATTCTTATATTTTCAAATGTTCAAAAGAACCTTTCGTCTTAGCATATTCCTCGAAAGGCTTTTCATATGTCCAAAAAATGCATAAACAATGTGAAAAATGAAGTTTTAACATACTACATTGTCGTAGCTGAATACAATTGAGAAAATGCAAATTTTCAGTTCTAAAATGGCTCTGAATCAATAAACACTTCAAACATTAATATTATCAATTATGAACACATAATTAATCACGTTACCCATAAATAATAATAATAATAATAATAATAATAATAGCATTATTCGGCAACCGTTAAACATACATTTCATGGCTTAGATTGAAATGTCACGTTTACGGTTCCCCACTTTCGGCTTAACCTTCTCACTCCTGACTTAACGTTCTCCACTCCTGGTTGAACGTTCTCGACCTTCCCCACTTATTATCATTTTTCCCATTTAATACCACACGCTGCCCACTTTTAATAAAAGAAAAAGGAATAAAACAAAACGAACGACTTCCATTCAAAAGCGTTATGCGATATAGAGAAAAGGGTTTAGGAGAGAAGAAGAGGGAGACCATTTTGATAGAAAAGGAAACCACAAAAGAGAAAAGAGAGGAGTAACTCTATTCCCGAATTTGTTAAATCAGTATCAGAAAAACATTGATTGCGCATTCGTTAACCGTTGGATCGGGCTGATTATTGGACATAAGGTTCGCAACATTCAGATCCATGTTTTCAACGTTTAGAGAGGGAGCAACCATATTCGCACAGTAGCAGGTGTGAAATGAGTGAGACAAGAGTTTGTGAAGCATAATTCTAAATACAACTTTAGTAACGGTAAGGGCATCACTCTATTCGCTTTCCTACTTGAATTATATGTGATATAAATGTACAATGATGTTGTGTATTGGTTCTATTTGTGTGTTATCTTCAAAATGTATATTAATAATGGTTGTGTTTGACATGTTCAAATTGTGGAAAATGAATGTTATGTGATACGTTGTTATAATGATTGTGTTTGACATGTTGTGGTTATTCAAGGTGATTACTTTGGGTCTAAACTAGGTTGGTTTAGAACAAGGTTGAATGATTTTGGACGCTCTGGTTGATTGATCTATATTGTTACTAACAAAAGTGTCTACATTCATGCATTCATAGTTGTGTTGTACGTCCATAATTGGTTGGAGCCCACAGATCCTTATGGAGATTTTGAGTTAGTGGTGTTGCTTGAAAGGACCTGCGAAGCTCTTGCGGTGGAGGTGATATTCCGAAATCATGCATTGGCATATAGTCTTACAAATAAATCGTGCATTTTGGTTGATTTGTATCTTTGGTGCGTTGTGATTTTTAACTGTTAAATGAAATATATGATTTATTTATATTTTTGCTATAACAACTATATATGCATGCATATTTGCTCTATATTTGTTATTTGGAGATGACCCTTACATTTGACAGGATGTCACATATAGTGTTATTTGAGTGAATAATGTCATGGTCAACCTAATCGGAGAAATGCGAGGAAGTACAATAACATGTAGTTGGAGGCTCCGAGATGCTTTTGTGCTGTGGTTAGACTTGTTGAGTGAGTTTTCCACAAGTCCAAAGTTTATGACCAACTAGAATTTATGTTTGGGCAGTAAAACATCAATAGTTTTGACTCTAAGAGTTTCTTTTGTTTAATGTATTAAATTTACTTTTAGTGATTGTAAATACTTTGATTCATTATTTGTAAAATATAACTAAAAATATTATTAATTGATTTTAAGATAATTGAGTATTTAAGATAATCATAAATAAATAAATAAATAAAACCGAATATGTATTTTTACGTTTAAAATTTCGTTAGTTAATGTCTCGAAAAAGCGGGATGTTACATCTAGTTTCCATAAAAACAACAATCATTCGAAAATAAGGTCTAGAGAAAAAGTTATGATCAAAACATCACACATATGTCATGTGAATTATAAGTTTATAAGTTGGTGGCACTCATTCAATCATAGTAATTTTCTAATGAATTTTTGCAAACACAAATGGTATAAATTATGAATTAATCAGTCTATGAATACATCAAAACAACATCACAATGTTGATTTACTCAAACATAATTTGTCACAATAATGAAATTCTAAGGTCTTTAATATCAAACACATAAAGATAACAAATTTTCATGTCATCAAGGAAATTCAATTCTACTCTAATATATTCTCAATTTTAGCCATAGAACTTCACATGCACGACCTATTATAATAATCTATTTCAAAACCCTTAAATCTAACATAAGAAAATTCATTTATTCATTTCAAACTCTTAAACCCCAAATCCTAATATATGGTAAACATTACCTCATACATGCATGTAAGGAAAATAGGGGAATAGAACTCACCTCTCGATTTTCAAAAGAATTGAGAAGATGATAATACTCGCAACTCTTTTTTCCTTAGCTTATAACAAGAAAAATATGCCCTTTTTCTTTCTCTTCTTCTTGTTTTGCCAAAGTTATTTTTTCCTTTTCCCTTAACCTAAAATAAACTATAATATATATAACTATATTGTTTATTTATAAATTATAATTATATATTAATAAATAAATAATAAAATAATTACAACACCAGTTGTTAATTATTTTTAATATGAGAGTTTGTTCTAAAATTTCTAATTGATTTTTGAGTGCTAGAAAAGAGTTTCAGTTGAGTATGTTTTCTATGTAATTGTTGATCATGAAAATCCAAGTCTTCATTGGTATATATAGCTATTTGAGGTTATAATATAGTTTATGAGAATGTATTTGCCCGTCCTTAATTTTATTTCTTTCAAATAGTGGGGAACAAATCATACATATAATACATAATAATGAAGAGTTAATTTTTTTTAATTTATATAAAATTTTATTATTTTATTTTTAATTTCTATAAAAAAATTGTTATTATTTTTGTTTCTTATTTTTAAGTTAATTCACATGGATCGTTCAAATTTTTGAATAATGTTTAAGACATTATAAATATCTCTTTTATAAAAATTTAGATTTTTTTTAAAAAAATGAATTAAATATTAATTTTTAATATTTTAATGTTTCAAAATTTATATTTAATTAATCTTTTGTTAAAAAATTATAATTTTTTGTGAAAGAAATTTTTACGATGTTTTTATTATACTTGTAAAAATTCATTCAAAAATTTAAAAGATATATATGGATGAACAATTTTGACCAAGTTCTTTTTTCAATTTAAAACTTTTGTTTCTATGTGTTGCACACAAACTTAAGTGGATTCCTGGTATTGCTGTTTGATAAACAAGTGCTGATCTTCATAAATGAACATTGATGACCAAATATATGGTTATGGTTTCAGATTACGTGTGAGACTCTAAAATCTAAAAAATCATATTTTATAATTACTGAATATTAAGAATGCGAATAAAATAAAGGTATTTCAAGTCTTTTAACAAAGGTTTATGCTGTTACAAACATGATCACATAATATAATTCATAAATACAATGTTTTGAATAACATAATATAATTTATAAATACAATATTTTGAATAAAATTGTACATGATTGATTTCATCAAACACGTGGAATTAACATTTAAGGTTATATATACAGTGATTATTCATTGTCTCAAAGAGTAACTATGTGACGGGTTACTCCGCTTAATAACTCTATCAATAACAAATTTCACCAATTCAACTCTCAAATCAAAAGATCTTACCGAGTCGCTCAGGTCAACAATTTTTTTTTGTAAAATTCTAAAACTATTTAATACTTCATTAAATAATTTCAAAATTAATATATAATAAACTTTTTTATAAAATGGATATCGATTGTTAGATTGCACACACATATTTAAGAAAATAAAAATAATAAATATCATCCTAACGCCAGACACAAACAACAACAAAAAGTGACTATATTAATGACATATTTAATGCACACATATATCACATATATTAAGTTTAATTATAATAATAGAATAGCATAACAATATTGTAATATATATCACAAATAATAATTAACGATTATACTTAAACACAACAATGACATATGTCATCAAACTACAATGAAGTAGTTGATAATAAACATGGTACTATGTCACCATTTAGGTGGACGAACACATGCAAGTCATCATTGACGCTCTTAACTCACTCGAGACATTATCAATGTCCAGCTGAAGCAATCATGTGTTGCAATGGTAGCTTGTGACACAGGAATGTTATCCACATGACTTAGCATTCTCCATCTAAATACCCTCAAGATCTAGTTGCACCCAGATGCTTGTCCGTGAGCTATAATATTCAATACAATTGTACTCTCCAAATAATGTTCGGTCTTAGAGACTAAGACCCTCACGATTACCTTTCTCCCTTTGTGGTCTCAAGTCACTCCTTATACAAAGATGACAGCCATAAGCATGAATCAGACACATCACAATCACACAGTTTTACATCAAGTTCATAGAATTATGCCATACTTATATCACGTGACACCCTCTAATTTATGTAAACAATTATGATTTAACTATTAGTATTTTTTATGTGTAACTTGTAGTGATAAATCCTCTTTTAAATTTAAAAGTAGTATAAACTACATATTATATTGTCTTATACTAATTTAGATTAATCTATATATGCAAATTTTTATTTTTTTCTTTTAGCTAACTTTTTTATGTGTTAGACTTGACATTAATAGCAATCTTACAATAATCTTTATATAAATTTCCCTTTGACTTATACTAATTTAGATTAATCTATATATGCAAATTTTTATTTTTGCTTTTACCTAACTTTTTTTTTAGCATTAATAGCAATCTTACATTAATCTTTATATAAACTTCCCTTTGTTAGTTTTATGCAGTTTTTGGAATATATTTATGACTACTAATATCAAGTGGTAATATTTAAATATATATATATATATATATATATATATTCATTTAATTATTTACTAACTTTTTTTTTACTAAAAACACTACGTTTATTTATTTAAATTGATAAAATACATTAAAATATTTACTTTCTTTTAGTAAAAATTACTTATAATAATTTTTTTGACATAAAAATATAATTTCATTTTCATTAAAACAAAACACTATTACAAAGATAAGAAAACAAAAAGATTAAATCCAGTCAAGATCTACAACCTATAATTCAATCCTAAATTTGACAAAAATTCCAATAATTTGAGATTATGTCGTCTTAATTTATATCTATATTTTTACTAAGTATTATTTAAACTTTAAATTCAAATAGATTGCACTAAGAAGGAAAACATAAGCAAAGTCTTATCAAGACGACAATTACATACAATGTCAAATTCAGACGAAGAAATCATAATTAAAAAGTAAAGGAAAATTAAATCTCTATAAATAATCACTTAAAAAAATAAAAGGATAAAACAAACGAGTGATCAAATGTCAAAATATTTTGTCCTTAACAACTGCTCTGAAGGATAAAGAAAAAGTGAGAACTAAATTTTTTTATGGAGGCAATACTAGGTCTTCTCTAAAAGCGGCACTCGAGAAGGAAATTGTTCATTAATGTAAAAAATAAAATATTAATATATTTAGTGTACAAAATATTATTTATGTATTAAAAGTCTATTTGAACATAAAAAATATTTATTTGAATTTATTTATTTGAGTTTATATATTAGCATAAGTATTTATGTAATTGTTTGAAAGAGTATGTGAACAAATATTCATAAGTTCTTTAGGAAACTTTATAAAAATAGCTTATAATATACACTAGTTCAATTTTATTTTATTTTTTGTTATAAAAATAATTTATGTATAAACACTTCTATTATAAATGTTTAATTAAATGGTTTATTTAAATCCAACTTAAATTATTTATTAGATTAAATTTAATTTATATTAATGAAAGTTGAATCCAACATAAATTACTTAACTTCTAAATCATGTTAAACTTATATTCAAATCTTAACTAATAAAAATAATAATTTAGTGTTTGACGCATTTCA